>QXEO01000553.1:19398866-19657286 GCA_007115705.1 Dactylis glomerata
AAGTAAAGTAAACAGTGCGAGTAAAGTAAACGGTAAAGCTATGTAAAGGAAATTGGACCGGGCTCCACAGTTCACTAGTGGTGTCTCTCCATAAGATAAATAAAAGCATGCTGGGTAAACAAATTACAGTTGGGCAATTGATAGAGTAAAGATAACATACATACATCACGAGGATCACTATGAGGCTTACTCTGGGCATTACGACAAAATACATAGACCGTAATCCAACTGCATCTATGACTAAAAATCCACTCGCGGAGAATCGTCCGAGGACCCCTTGAGTATTAAGTTGCGAACAACAGATAATATCATTAAGCAAAGTGCGTACTGTAAACAAAGCAAATGTCCTTGGACACAAGAATGTTGTTTTCTCCCTAGTGGCAACAGCACATCTACAACCTTAGAGGTATCTGTCACTCCCCCAGATTAAATAGAGGCATGAACCCAACTATCGAGCATAAATACTCCCTCTTGGAGTCACTAGCATCTACTCGGCCAAGATAGCTACTAGCAACGGAAAGCATGCAAGGTCATAAACAACATAGAGATAACATAAAATATATATATCAGCACATTAACTTAACATAGTACCAATACTCATCGGATCCCAACAAACACAACATGTATGATTACATAAAGATGATCTTGATCATGTAGGGCAGCTCACAAGATCTAAACATGAAGCATATGGTGGAGAAGACAACCATCTAGCTACTGCTATGGACCCGTAGTCCAAGGTAGACTACTCACACATCACTCCGGAGGTGACCATGGTGGTGGAGAAGGCCTCCAGCAGGGTGCCGGGAAGAGCTCCTGGATCCTCCCGATCTCGTTTTGACGACGGCAGCGGCTTGCAGTATGTTTCAAGGAAAAGCGATCCGTCCCTTAGGTTTTTCCCATCGAGGGGACTTTATAGGCGAAGGGGCATCGTCAGGAGGTGGACCAGGCAGCCTCACCATGGGTGGGCGCGGCCAGGGGCTGGGCCGTGCCCCCCTGTGGTGTGGCTGGCCACTGGCCCCCCTCCATCTCATCTTCCGTCTTCGCAAAGCTTCGATAAAAATAGGAGGTTCGGATTTTGTTTCGTCCAATTCCAAGAATATTTCCTGTGTAACTTTTCTGAAACACAAAAATAGCAGAAAACAGGGAACTAGCACTATGGCATCTTGTTAATAGGTTAGTTCCAGAAAATGCATAAAAACTCCACGAAGTGTAATAAAACACAAAGCAAATGGTGTAAGAACAAGCATGGAGCATCAAAAATTATAGATACATTTGAGACATATCAACCGCCCAGCTGGAAACCCCAAGAGAAGGTGTGATGAGCACAGCAGCAAGTCTTCCCTCAGTATGAAACCAAGGTTTATCGAACTAGTAGGAGAAAGAACCAAACTTCAGAAGGTTGATGCATGCTAGCTTCGCGACAGCTCTGGACAATTTGTATGGCGCCTCGTCCAGGGCGTAGCTTTGCACCAGCAGAACATGGAACCTGCACACAACAGAACCAAGTACTTTGTCCCAACTTACAGTGAGGTTGTCAATCTCACCGGTTTGCTGTAAACAAAGGATTAAGCATATCGAGTGGTAAAAGATAGTAGTTTGCAAGAATGTAAATAAAATGAGTAAAAGGTAAACGGTAATAGCAATATAAAAGAATGGACTGGGGTCCATAGTTCACTAGTGGTGTCTCTCCATAAGATAAATAACATGCTGGGTAAACAAATTACAGTTGGGCAATTAATAGAATAAAGCAAACGTACAAATGTCATGAGGATCACTATGAGATTCACTTGGGCATTACAACATAATACATAGACCGTAATCCAACTGCATCTATGACTAATAATCCACCCTCCGGATGTCGTCCGAGCAACCATTGGGTATTAAGTTGCAAGCAACAGATTATCGCCTTAAGCAAAGTGTGTAATGTAAACAATACAAATGTCCTTGAACACAAGATTGTTGTTTTCTCCCTAGTAGCAACAGCACATCTACAACCTTTAGAGGTTTCTGTCACTCCCCCAGATTACTAGAGGCATGAACCCACTATCGAGCATAAATACTCCCTCTTGGAATCACTAGCATCTACTCGGCCAAGATATCTACTAGCAACAGAGAGCATGCAAGATCATAAACAACATACAGATAACATAAAGATGATAAACCAACAATTCAACTTGACATAGTACCAATATTCATCAGATCCCAACAAACACAACATGTAGAATTACACAACGATGATCTTGATCATGATAGGCAGCTCACAAGATCTAAACATGAAGCACATGGAGGAGATGACAACCATCTAGCTACTGCTATGGACCCATAGTCCAAGGTAGACTACTCACATATCACTCCGGAGGTAGCCATGGTGATGAAGAAGGCCTCCGGTGGTGATTCCCCTCTCCGGCAGGGTGCCGGGAAGAGCTTCTGGACCCTCCCGATCTCGCGTCGACGATGGTGGCGGCTTACAGTAGGTTTCGTGGAAAATTGATCGGGTGCTTTAGGTTTTCCCGTCGAGGGGAATATATAGGCGGAAGGGCGGCATCAGGAGGTGGGGCAGGGGCCCACACCATGCCATGGCGTGGCCAGGGCGTGGCCCGCACCATGGGGTGGTGCGGCCGCCCTCTGGTGCCCCTCCGTCTCTACTTTGGACTCCGTGATGCTTCGGGAAAAATAGGAACTTTGGCTTTTGTTTCGTCCAATTTCGAGAATATTTCCTGTGTAGCTATTCTGAAACACAAAAATAGCAGAAACAGGGAACTGGCACTGTGGCATCTCGTTAATAGGTTAGTTCTGGAAAATGCATAAAAATGCCATGAAGTGTAACAAAACACAAAGCAAATGGTGTATAAACAAGCATGGAGTATCAAAAATTATAGATACGTTTGAGACGTATCAAGCATCCCCAAGCTTAACTCCTGCTCGTCCTCGAGTAGATAAGTGATAACAAAACAATAATTTTTTAGGTGACATGCACCATCACAATCTTGATCAACGATGTAAAGCATTGAGTCTTGAGATCAAAGTACTCTAAACATGGGCATAAAAGACATAATCTTGACAATAAAACTTAGCAACCATGTTATAACATGAAAAGTAACACAAACAAAAGATCATGAGCAATGAAACATTGAAAGTCAAGTGTGTGTTTCAACCATATAGAAAAACATAGCAAAGTGGTTTTTAGCTTGTCCTTCATGGAATAGCAAAACAGAAATGCATAGGACACCTTCAAGTTTAAGAGGGCGACTAGATACAAATAATTTAAGAACAAGCAAAACCATAATCATGAATCAATCAATAATAAATTTTGGGACTATGCACATTAAACTTAGAATGACAACTATGCTCTCTTAGATGGTGCATAAAGGTAGAAGGTGGAGACTCAACATAAAAGTAAAAGAAATGCCCTTCGCAGAGGGAAGCAGTGATTAAACATGTGCTAGAGCTTTTCATTTGTAAAACAGAGAGATAAAAACTTGTTTTGAGAGGTGGTTGTTCTTGTCAACGACTGGCAATGGGGTTCTTACTATCTTCCATACAAAACAAGTTTTTGAGAGAGAGATTCGAACTTTAGTGCTCTTTTATAAAGCTTGGCTGAGACGCCCCAACCTTTAGATCAAGGTGGAACTCCTGTGTTAAGTGTCATTCCCTGGATCAGTAGATAGCACCACAGTACAAAATAAGTAATCATGGCAATAGCATCAATATTACAACGTAAATCCAGTTACATAGGTCTTCAACCTTATGAGTACACAACATAAAGCATAGTTGCAGTGAGCCTCCATTCTTCATCACGTGCCACAGGCAGACATGTTGGAATGTAGTCTCGAGATCCTACTCCTGGTTCCTTACTCGAAATAAAACCTGCACGTTGAATATGCAGCCCCAGAGGGGTCAGTACAATGATGTACTGGCAATTGACACATATTTGGTGGATGTTGTGAGGAGTCTATCTACATGAGTATTTGGCTAGTGGATCTCATAGGCTGATTTGCATAAAGCCAGTTTTATCCTATAGTTCTTTATCAAAATTTTCTTTCAAAGTTTTATATTTTCAAGGGTCGAAATAACCCCCAACTACCACATACTAGCTAGGTATGTAGCACTGGGCGAAATTCAACAAAGTCGGAACCTCAGGCACCACCACCCCTCGGAGTGTATGGTCCTTAGTTCCTTCCTAGGGGTTTCTAGATAGATTTTAGTCATTCAGAATCGGTGATGAGATTCTTCCGTACATTCCATGTCTAGAGACTCAATTGTCCATAACCGAGGACACGGCTAATCGATTAGTTTAAACACCTTGCAAGGGTTGTGCACTTTCACCTTACGATTCATTTTATGCCCATACATAAAATGAAACGAGACCATTTTAGAAGGAGAGGGCAACTAACTTGGCAAGCTCCGTTCCCAACCTACAATTCAACTACCACCACTTCTTGCCGACAAGTTGCACTCCCACATCTAATCAGTCAAGACAGAGCCCATAATGTCATAAGGCTGCACTGGAAGTACACTAAGCATGGAAGACATAGCCATCTCTTTGTTCCTGGGTGGCCATCCCGAGCGGTATTCTGAACCCACATCCTCTTAACAAGGCATGCGTCCCAGAACCCACCTACCTCGCCTCCTCTTATCAAACCAATCCACCCAGGTGTTTCATTTTAGTTGAAGTTCTTAATTTGTTCACAAAACACTTTTCAAGTGGTCTTAGCAAGGCATCAATATTTTTCAAAGTATTTAGCATCCTATCAGGTGGGGTTTTGAGGGATAGCTACACACTACTAGGATCTAAGCATTTGATAAAACAGTTGAACATTTCACCTATCATGCATACTACTGAATCACACTAATGCAGTAGTAAAATAGGTAGGGGATATGTGTGTCACTTGCCTTTTTGAAGAACACGATGTTTCTCTTCCCTCAACTAAGCACGTAGTCCTCCGCAGAAACTATAGTACAGAAGGAACATAACATAAACACTCCAAACAAACACAAACAACAATTTAAGCAATCAAAGGAATTCGTTTAACCATTTAGCTTTATTGAGATGTTGTGATTTGAAGGATATGGTAAAAGATCATGAATGAATTTGAGAGCTTAGTTGGGAAGGATCAGTATGATTTGAGAGGGAATTGGTCTAGGCATCTTTAAGAATGCTTGAACTACTCAAATAGCACATTTGCAAGTTGAATAGTTCAATACATGTAAACAAAACTAAGTGGGCATTGGATTGGGTATGAATGGTTGATATTTGTGGACATGGCTCAAATGGTTTGTTGATCAACATGGTGTATAACACATACTATGGTACGGGTTATAACAGCTCCACATTAATATGATCTAGGTTTGGGATGAATTCATATTCTACTCAAGTAGCACAATTGCAGTTTGAATATATATGAATTAGACAAAGTATAATGAGTGAAATCTTTATGCCTTATCAAAGCATATTGAATCTTGGAATATCTCATGTGGATAAATCACATAAGAGACAAAATAGTGCAATAGCAATACTATTGAATAAGTGTAACAACAATTATTCTTAAATAGTATATATTACACTTAGACAATGGGCTAGGAAATGTGAAGCATTGAGTTACTCAATTAACTCATTTGTTAATTGAATAGTTCTATGCAAGGTTAAGATTGAGTAGACATGAATAAATGGCCATAGGTAAAGGATAGGTATAGATGATGTTTGAAACATGGCTTAAGGATTTCTAAAGAGTATACGGGATTGGGTTAAGTACTATGATGTTGATTTGATCAATACCATAGTAGCAAAGGTAGAAACTAAGATTGGAAGTATCACACTTTACTCAAATAATACATTTGTAATTTGAATAAGTGGGTACTAGGCAAGATAGGTCTAAGTAAATATGATCTTGATCAAGATGTTGTTCAGATAACATTGGTGACTAGGCATGAATATAGGATTCACTAAAGTAGAAAGGAACATTACTAAAAGAATTAGTCTTATCCCTATTGTAGAAATTACTCGAATCCTCATATTTAGATTCGAATAATTGTGAAGTGGCTCAAGAAAATTAATATGTGATATTACTGGATAGCTTGCAGTAAAGCAAAGCCACTGCAAGTGGATTCATTCTAAAATAAATTTTAGAACTCAAGATATGGTCAAATTAGTGATTTGAATAGATTTAAATGCACAGAGTGTGTGCACATATCAAATTTGGATTTTCTTGATCCTATGATGTTCTACAAGTTCTAAGGAATCCAGAGACTACAAATTTGTAATTTTTGGACTCTTGGTTCAAAAGATATAAATTAAACAAACTAACAGGAGGTTCAGTCCCAATTTGAAAATAGTTTCAAATTGAACCCATGAAATATGGGATTTTATTGCACTACTGGATTATACAGGTTTCAAGGATTCCAACGGTATATCATTTGCTATTTTTGGGCTTACAGATCAGAAGATATGAATTTTGCAAGATTGGGTTAAATTCTGATTCAAATTTCTATTTGAATTCTAATTTAGATCGGGGCAGGCCACGCGGCAGTTCCTCATTGGAGGGTACCGTTTCGGCCGGATCGACGATATGAGCCATCGGATCAAACTTAGATTGGACGCTCCAGATCTGGGAATACCCCTTCGGGTTAATGTTCTATTACACGCCTCTGGATCTAGATCCTACGGTCGAGATCAAGTCGGGAGAGCTCACCGAGGGGATTAGGGTTTCCCGGCCGTCTCTGGCGAGGTACGGCCAGAGGTGGACGCCAGCGATGCTTCCAGAGGTCTCCTACAATGACGAAGGTGTGGACGAGGATCAGAGCGACGAGGAGAGTTCGATGGCGTAGACGGTTTCGTCGATTGCTTCCTCCGGTGGCGCGGAGTGACGGCTGGAGGAGATACGGTGGCGGTGAGCTTCGGGTGAGCGTCGATGAGCTCGTTTGGCTGCGAAATGGAGCACTTCGAGAGGATCAACAGATGCGCCAGGATGTGGCGAAGAGGATACAGGAGATGGGGAGGTCTAGGGCTCACCGGCGGTGGCGAAATCGGCCGGACGAGCTCGCAGATGCTGCGGAAGTCCGACGAGGAATTCCGTCGATCTGGCGATGTCCTAGGCGAGAATGGGAAAGGGGGTCGACGGAGGGCATCTGGGGGCTTTTATAGGTCGGGTCTTGATGGCTAGTTAGTGCGCGGTGATGGCGCGGGATTAACTCCGGCGAGTTTCCGATTCCAGAGAGAGAAAGGGGAAACGGTGGAGGTGATGATGCTGACAGGTGGGGTCCAATGTCAGCGAGCGAGAGAGAGAACAGAGGGTACCGGTTCGGGGCGGGGTGTTGCTGGGCCGTGGGCTCGTTCTGGCCGTGGGCTGGAAAGGCTCCCGGGGTCCATTTCTCAATTTCTTTTATTTTCTTCTTTTTCTTTTTATCTGTTTTTCCCTATTTCTTTCATAGATTTTGCAAAAATGCTCCAAATCACTTCAAACCACTTTCAGAGATTTTGCAAAAATTCACTGCAAGGTTTTAAATCAATAGGAAACAAGTTTTCAGAACCAAAACAAGATTTTTAATAGAGATATAGATTGAGCCTAATGGTTTTTGCTTGCACAAAGCTAAATAGGATTTGAAGATAAATCTTTTGAAAATAGGAAATAATCCTTTATAAAATAATGTTTGAAATTATATTTCAAACTTAGTTTCTTGAAATACAATCTTTACTAAATAAAACACCTTTGGGATCCACTCCTTTACGAGTAAGCTTGCATAGGTTTGAATAAAGGATGGAAAAAGTATTTTGATAATTGATCTTTCTCAAAGGAGTTCTTCAAGAAAAATAATAGAAGGTTTAAAATAATTTTCTAATAAAGCTTTCAGATAGATTCAAAAGCTTTAAATTCCTGTGAATTTTTCAATCATCTCAAGCAATACAAAAGCAAAAAAAAATCCCCCAAAATTTGACAAAATCTTGGGATGTTACATTGGCACTCCTCCCCACTTTTCCTTTCACAAACCATGGCTAACCGATTCCATCGGGTGCCCACCAACTTTCACATACCATAGAGGAGTGCCTTTTTTCTTTCCTTTTTTCCTTTTTTCTCTTTTTGGAATAAAACAATATGGAAGATAGCAAATCCGACCACTGTGTCCCCATGAGCTGAAAACAGTGTCACAAAATGAGAAGTATTTTGAAGGTTTTTTGAAAGGTAGCACATGAAAATTTACTTGGAATGGCTTGCAAATACCATGCATAGGAATTTATAGTGGACTCTTTGGGAAACTTGGTTTTTGGGAGTTGGATTCACGAGAAGTATTCCCTATCAGTACAAAATGAAGGCTAGCAAAAGACTGGGAGCGACCAACTAAGAGAGCAATAACGGCCATAATCATGCATAGCGACAAAACATCATTAACCGAAGCATAAAGTGGTATCACAAGTCAAAAACCAAATGATCATAGAGGCTTATGGTGACTTGTTAGAGTCAAACATGTTGTAAGCATGCGCCAAGTCAACCCAAATAGAGCATCAAAGGAGAAAACCACAATAATATGCTCCCATATAACAAAAACAACGCATGATTCTTTCAAAGGCGCATTAAGCAATCTCAGTCATTTGAGACAAGTCATGCTACAGCAAAAACTACTATGCATACTATCAAGCATGACATGCAAAAGTCTAAGCCACAGTCTAAACAAGCTCTCATTTGTACCACTATAGGCATGAAACTTTTTTCTCTTTTCCAACACCATTCAATCTTTTTGAAACCACTTTTTGAGATGAAAACCAACATAGACCAGTGGTCTAAATACACCTTGATACAAAATATATAATAATATCTGAATAAAAATAAAGGCGAAAAACAAAAGCTAAACGCAGTTCTAGAAAAAGAGAACACTCATTGAACGATAAGAGTGAAAACTAGAGTGTTCTTGGCAATGAAAAACGGAGTGTGTCTTCTCCAAAAGAAATTTGTTGGGGTCCAACCATTTATTGCATCAAACAAAACAAAATAAAACTTAAAGTGAAAGTAAAGATGCTCCAAGAAAAACGTATAGTACACGAAGCAATAAAAATATAGTGTCTTGAAAGGTGACCTGATTTTTGCCGATGAAGAAGGGGTGCATCGGGGGCATCCCCAAGCTTTGACGCTTGTACCTCTAGGATATTCTTGGGGTGACATGGGAATCCCCAAGCTTGAGCTTTTGTCTATACTTCATCTCATCTCATCACTCTCCTTTCCCTAGACTTGAAAACTTCCTTCATACAAAACTTCACACAATTCTATTAGCAACATTAGTGTAAGCATGATAATAAATCTACTCTTTTGGTTCAGTTTCAAACTCAAATATACCATCCATTAAAGCATAAGCTACTGTAGCAACTTCCTCAAAAGTTCCGTGATCAAAAGAACTCAAAAAGAAAGCGATCGAGAGGCAAACACAAATAGTGGCAGAAATCTGTCAAAACAGAACAGCTGACAAAGATCAATTTTTCAAAGGACCTTCTGTTGCTCAAATCGAAAAGTGCAAAACTAATGAAAGTTTTGAAATAAACTGGGGCATGCGCACAAGAAATCGCAGATCAAAAAGATATACTGAACATTTTCACGAATTTTTACGGTGCAGCATAGAAATCTGTTTCAGGACAGCAACTTTCCCAAATCTTACCTTCCTCAAATTAGAGGTTCTTCTTGGCACAAAAGCAAAATAAAAATGATAAGGCGAGGTCATTACAGTAGTATTAACTTCCAAGACTCAACAAAAAGAAAAAGTACAGAAAAGAAAACATTGGGTTATCTCCCAAGAGTGCTTTTCTTTAACGCCTTTGAGCTAGGCGCAGAAAGTGGAAATCAAGTAATATCAAGCGATGAAGCATCAAGTTCATAATTTGCTCTAAGAATAGAGTCAAAGAGTAATTTCTTTCTCTTTCTAGGGAAGTGTTCCATACCTTTCTTTAGTGGAAATTGACATTTAATGGTGCCTTCCTTCATATCAATGATGGCACCAGCAGTTCTAAGAAAAGGTCTTCCCAAAATAATAGGGCATGAAGCATTGCATTCAACATCCAAAACAAGGAAATCAATGGGAACAAGGTTATTGTTAACCATAATAAGAACATCATTAATCCTTCCCAAAGGTTTGTTCTTAGCAACATCAGCAAGAGGAACATCAAAATAACAATTTTCAAGCGGTGGTAAATCAAGCATATCATAAATATTTCTAGGCATAATAGAAATGCTTGCACCAGGATCACGTAAAGCATGATAATCAAAATCATTAACATTCATATCAATGATGGGCTCCCAACCATCTTCTAACTTCTTGGGAATAGAAACCTTTTGTTTCAACTTTTCTTCCCTAATTTTCATGAGAGCATTTGTACTATGCTTTGTAAAAAGCAACATTCATAGAACTAGCATTAGGAATCAAAGCAAGATTTTGCAAGAACAAAATAACTTCAGATATATTGCATCCATCAACATCAAAATCATTAAAATAAGTAGAGCTATTATCATCCATACTTCGAAAAAATTTAGCACTTTTTGTAGAAAAAGTTTTTGCAGTTTTGGGCTTTTTCGCACAAGGAGTAGGAATTTTCTCTACACCAATCATAGTAACAGGATTGCTAACATATGAAACAACATCACTAGAGGTGGTAATCATACAAACCTTCATATTTCTAGCCATCTCGTCTTCTCTTTCCCACCTAGCATGCAATTCTGCTAACATCCTAACATTTTCATCAATTCTAACCTGGATGGCATTCAAAGTCTTGCTTTCTTTCACATCATGAGGCAAAACTTTTAGTTTCAAAAGTTCAACATCAAGAGCAAGTCTATCAACTTTAGAATCAAGAACATCAATTTTACCTAACTTTTCCTCAACAGACTTATTAAAAGCAGTTTGCTTACCGATGAAGTCCTTGAGCATGACCTCAAGCTCGGAGGGCGCGCCCATAGTTTTGTTGGAAGAATTAACATAAGAGTTGTCATAACCATTACCATTGGTAGAAGGATACGGCCTATAATTATTGCTAGCAGAATTGTTCCTATAAGCACTGTTGTTGAAATTATTATTTCTAATGAAGTTCACATCAACATGCTCTTCTTGAGCAACCAAAGAGGCTAAAGGAACATTATTAGGATCAACATGAGCTCTATCATTAGCAATCATAGCCATAATAGTATCAATCTTATCACTCAAGGAAGAGGTTTCCTCAACAGAATTTACCTTCTTACCTTGTGGAGTTCTCTCGGTGTGCCACTCAGAAAAATTTACCATCATATTATCAAGAAGCTTTGTTGCAGCGCCCAAGGTGATGGACATAAAAGTACCTCCAGCAGCTGAATCTAAAAGATTTCTTGAAGAAAAATTTAGTCCTGCATAAAAGGTTTGGATAATCATCCAAGTAGTCAGTCCATGAGTGGGACAATTTGTTATCATAGATTTCATTTTTTCCCAAGCTTGAGCAACATGTTCATTATCAAACTGTCTAAACTTCATAATATCACTTCTCAAACCTATAATCTTAGCAGGAGGATAATATTTCCCAATAAAAGCATCCTTACACTTACCCCAAAATCAATACTATTTCTAGGCAAAGATAGCAACCAATCCTTAGCTCTTCCTCTTAAAGAGAAAGGAAACAACTTAAGGTTAATAATATCACCATCTACATCCTTATACTTTTGCATCTCACATAGCTCAACAAAATTGTTGAGATGAGCTGCAGCATCATCAGTACTAGCACCAGAAAATTGCTCTTTCATAACAAGATCCAACAAAGCAGGTTTAATCTCATAAAAATTTGCCTTAGGAGCAGGTGGCGCAATAGGAGTGTAGATAAAATCATTGTTTTTGGTGCTAGTAAAATCACACAACTTGGTGTTCTCAGGAGTACCCATTCTAGCAAAACTAAAAGCAGGCAAGTAAAAATAAAAACTATAAAGGAACTATTTTTTTGTATTTTTGATAAAAAGATGCAAGCAAAAATAAAATAAAGCAAAACAATAACAAAGTAAAAGGTTGGAAGCGAGAGACTCCCTTTGCAAAAATCTTCTTTCTCCCTGGCAACGGCGCCAGAAAACTTGTTGGTGGTGCGGTGTTGATGTAGGAGTTTTATAGATGACCGCCCAGTTGGAAACCCCAAGAGAAGCTGTGATGAGCACAGCAGCAAGTCTTCCCTCAGTATGAAACCAAGGTTTATCAAACCAGTAGGAGAAAGAACCAAATTTTAGAAGGTTGATGCATGCTAGCTTCGCGATATCTCCGGACAATTTGTATGGCGCCTCGTCCAGGGCATAGCTTTGCACCAGCAGCAACGTGGAACCTGCACACAACACAACCAAGTACTTTGTCCCAACTTATAGTGAGGTTGTCAATCTCACCGGTTTGCTGTAAACAAAGGATTAAGCGTATCGAGTGGTAAAAGATAGTAGTTTGTAAGAATGTAAACAAAACGAGTAAAAGGTAAACGGTAATAGCAATGTAAAAGAATGGACTAGGGTCCATAGTTCACTAGTGGTGTCTCTCCATAAGATAAATAACATGCTGGGTAAACAAATTACAGTTGGGTAATTGATAGAATAAAGCAAACGTACAAATGTCATGAGGATCACTATGAGATTCACTTGGGCATTACAACATAATACATAGACCATAATCCAAGTGCATCTATGACTAATAATCCACCATCTGGATGTCGTTCGAGCAACCATTGGATATTAAGTTGCAAGCAACAGATTATCGCCTTAAGCAAAGTGTGTAATGTAAACAATATAAATGTCCTTGAACACAAGATTGTTGTTTTCTCCCTAGTAGCAACATCACATCTACAACCTTAGAGATTTCTGTCACTCCCCCAGATTACTAGAGGCATGAACCCACTATCGAGCATAAATACTCCCTCTTGGAGTCACTAGCATCTACTCGGCCAAGATATCTACTAGCAACGGAGAGCATGCAAGATCATAAACAACATAGAGATAACATAAAGATGATAAATCAACAATTTAACTTGACATAGTACCAATATTCATCGGATCCCAACAAACACAACATGTAGAATTATACAATGATGATCTTGATCATGATAGGCAGCTGACATGATCTAAACATGAAGCACATGGAGGAGATGACAACCATCTAGCTACTGCTATGGACCCGTAGTCCAAGGTAGACTACTCACACATCACTCCGAAGGCAGCCATGGTGATGAAGAAGGCCTCCGGCGGTGATTCCCCTCTCTGACAGGGTGTCGGGAAGAGCTTCTGGACCCTCCCGATCTCGCGTCGATGACAGTGGTGGCTTACAGTAGGTTTCATGGAAAATTGATCGGGTGCTTTAGGTTTTCCCGTCGAGGGAAATATATAGGCGGAAGGGCGGCGTCAGGAGGTGGGCCAGGGGCCCACACCATACCATGGCGCGGCCAGGGGGTCGCCCGCGCCATGGGGTGGTGCGGCCGCCCTCTGGTGCCCCTCCGTCTCTGCTTTGGACTCCGTGACGCTCCGGGAAAAATAGGAACTTTGGCTTTTGTTTCGTCCAATTCCGAGAATATTTCCTATGTAGCTTTTCTGAAACATAAAAACAGCAGAAACAGGGAACTGGCACTGTGGCATCTCATTAATAGGTTAGTTCTAGAAAATGCATAAAAACGCCATGAAGTGTAACAAAACACAAAGCAAATGGTGTATAAACAAGCATGGAGCATCAAAAATTATAGATACGTTTGAGACGTATCAATGGCATACATCAAGCTGTGCACGGCATATTAGTATGGTACTTTAGTCATCTCATCTTTCTCCTTTTTCTGTTAGGACTTAGTATATGATGGTTTGCAAGTGGAGAGGTAACATACTTTGCGTCTTGCATATTGAACCTTTCAAGTACCTTATCAATTCATTTTTCTCTAAGAGCCAAAGCAGCTTCTTTGATCTGTCATGGGAGATTTTCATGCCAGGTATTTTCTTACATGGTCCTAAATTCTTCATAGCAAATGATTTACTAAATGCCTTAGCAAGGAGAGCAATCCTATTTGTACCATTTCCAACTATCAGCATGCCATCGATACATAACACGAGAATAATGAAGTCACCCTCGGTGTACCTCTTCATAAAGATACATGATCAGGTTGTGCTTTATGGTAGCCAAACTTAGTCATGAATGACTTGAACTTCTTGTACCACTGTCAAAGAACTTGTTTTGAGGAATACAAGTTCTTCTTCAATCGCACACTTAGTGCTCCTTTCTTGCAACCACGAATCCTTATAGATGCTCCATGTTATCTCCTCCTCCAGGTCACCATGTAATAATGTTATCTCCACATCAAGTTGTTCAATTTCCAAGTTCATTGTAGCAGCAATGCAAAGTGCAACTTGATTCAAAGACATCTTGATCACTAGAGAGAATATTTCATCGAAATCAATACCCATGTTCTCACGGAAACCTTTCACAACCAATGTGCCTTGTATCTTTGATGTGAGTTGTGTTCTTACATCTTCACTTTGTGCAACTACTTGTTCTTGAGTGTTTTCTTGCCCTTTGGCAAAAGATATCATCTCATACATGGATTTTATCTCATCCTGCATGGATTCTGACCATTTGTTATTTTGCTCATTACACATTGCCTCCTCATAGCATGAGGGCTCACATGCATCAGTCATCAACACATATTGATGTGGTGGATATTTGTTGGAAGGTACTCGATCTCTTCCACTTCTCCTCAGGTATTTCAATGGTAGTGAATCAGGTGGATTATCATCACCTTCATTGTCATCATCATCATGAGATGGTTGCTTGTGTCCCTGACTTGTATTGCCTGCTTGATCAGCTGCATCGTCGGCCTTCGGCTAGTCCGTCTTTCCAATATCTTGTATTGTTTCATCTTCAATGAAAACCACATCTCGTCATCTTATGGTCTTATTCTTGACTAGATCCCACAATTTGTATCCAAACCAGTGTCAAATATTTTATTTCAAAGAAATTGGTCAACTTTTTTGGGTTGAAAAGTTCCGTTGATTTTTTGGGTTCGGATTTAAATTTGGTGGAAAATCACTTTCTGAAATTTCATATGACTATAATTTCTCTTTATCATCTTTAACAATAATATATCTGCATTTCTCTCGAATAATTTTGTTTAACTTATGTGATTTGCGTATGTGTCGTTGGGGAGCATGTGTCGGTACCCTGTGGGGAACAAGTCATTTTTGTCATAAGTACATATACACTATAAAATCATACAGTTGCTAAGAAGTGATCAAAGAAGGAACTTCTGTTAGACAAATAAAATAATATTCAGCACAACAAGGTGTACTTTTAAATGATACTACCTATGTTTCTAAATATAAGACATTTTAGGAATTCAAATGTCTTATATTTAGGAATGGAGGTAGTACATTATAATTGTTGTATACCAAAAAACACTGCAGGTCAGGGATGCCACATAAGTAACATGATAACATGATCGTTAAGACCATAACATGCTAAAAGTAAGTTTTGTAGAATTATAAAGTTGTGCTATATATTATATTTATTTTAAGCTTCCACTAGCCCAAATAATTATTAGAGCAGCTTTGATAAGTCCACCTGATGAAACACTTCCTCTCAGAAGTTTTTTAAAACACTTCGACACGTCTTCAATCGTGATTGCTTAGAGCCCCCTTTTCCATCAAATCGATCATTTGATACTTGAAACATAAATGCAGTAAAACCTTGAAACAAAAAGGAGAAATCAATTTAGCAAATGAATAGAACTCATGAAACATGAATTTTCATCCAGTCTTACCATTTGTGGATCACAATGTAAATTCATCATATATTTTGCTTGATATTCATCCAGGCTTTATCTTCCCATGTACTGTAAATGCACACATCCACAGGATACCCTCTTAACACGAGCATGCAATTAACAGAAATCGGGAATAAATCTATGAATGTGACGAGGATTTTACTAAAATTTTGCGAGGATTTGATCAACTCGGTCGATAAAGCCTTGCCACAACGACTAGAACACCCCTCACGGAGGGGCGTAGTTCGCCACTTGACTCACTGGCGGAGCTTGGTGAGAGCAAAACCGGGCCATGGCCCGCCCAGCTCAGGAGCAAGAAAATTAATTATACCTATGCCGCATGCTTAAGCCCAACACTAACAGTTCATTTGTTTGAGACTATACGCAGTTTATCTTCGCTTAGTTGTTCCTGCTCGTCAGCAGCGCATCCCCGTCCATGGCGCTAATTAGGGCAGCTAGCCAGCTACTGCAAATATGTGAGCCGGCGACTGAGCGGCGGAGGTAGCACTAGCATCTGGACTATAAGAGGAATGAATGCCCACCATACCGCAGTAACGACGCATATGACTAAAATATTTCTCCCTGGGCGACCAGGTCCTAGTCCCAGCCCTAGCAGGGACATCCAGCCAGAGAGGGGTGACCTGGCATGCCATTCCACAATCTCTCCTCTGTCCTCTCCGATTTTCCACTGAAACCCAAATCTGCTTCATATTTTACCAGGCAAAGCGCATGCCGCAGGTCATAATCGCCCACTTCTCCTCCGATCGGAGAGCTGATTTGCAGTATGAAACTCCATGCTTGATGGGCAAACTGAATCTTAGTAGCTTTATTTAGTTTTCAAGCAATTCATACATGTATCATCAGCTTAAAAAAATATGTTGACTAGTGCCTATTGCATAGTTGCCTACTGAAATATATAGTCAACAATTGTAAAAAAATTGTGCTTTTTCTTAATTTGGCCCACCCAAGATTTTTTTTCAAGCTCCGCCACTGACTTGACTGTTACCTTAACTAAACCTAGTTTTGTTTTCAGTGGTGGAATCATCTTGATCTCATATCTTCATCCATTTTAGCAAAGGTGTCATACCACATGACATGGATACCTTTCTGCGTAAAGCACGAGCATGGGCAGTTGGGTACAGGGTGGATACCTAGACCTGTAGCATCTAATCTACGCCTCCAATTTGATTAACAGATTGGCACATCAAAGCGCTTAACACTTGTTATCGCTTTCCTTCAAGGCCTTCATTAGTGGCAGCCGATCTATGTGTGTTATAGATACCTTGTTCTAGCCGCTGAACTGCTGCTTAAGCCCTTTACTCAACAAGCATCTCAGGCGAATGCTAGCTCTCGTGCAGGCTGCAGACCTGTAGTGCAGCTAGCGATCCTGATTTTATTTTTGTAATGCTTGAGTACTTTTTTATAGCTTTCATATATATTCTTTCATGCAGCAGTCGGTGCGTGGCCTTGCAGCTTTAGTGCTCTCTGAATCTTTGACTATGTTCTGTACTTGGCCAGTTGGCCTGGCCTCTCTTTGAAGCCTTCAGATCATTCGTCGATCGTCTCCTCATAAATCGATCTACAAAATCAGGAGTGGATCAGAAATTCAGAATATATTGATGGACTCACTTTCCAGCGAGCTCCCTTTTGCATCATCCATTGATCTCAATTAAAGATTCTTCTTAACTAAATATTCCAGGAAGGTCAAAGATTTTATTCTTCATATTGCCGAGCGTAATATTTTAGAGAGGCTGATTTGTTATTGTTTTAGGAGTACTCTTGAAGAGAGGAAAAAAATCGTGATGACCCAACGCTAAGAGATGTTCCGAACTTTGGGCACAACGCATCGATAAGAAAAACATAAGAATTAAGGCCTTCCACAATGGGGTTTTTTACCGCGGTATCCTAGGTATTTCACTTATGTGGCATTATATTAAATAAGGCACTTGCACAAGTTCATAGGCAAAAATTATTTCCATCCCAATCATATGCATGCATGAGACCAAAATTATTAATTAAGAGACAACTCTTAAGAGATAATGTATTGGAGAAGTTGTATCTTAAATTTTAATTACTTCTATAAAAACGTGCTAAGAAACTATGCATTGTAAAAAGCCTAAGACGTTAAGTATCCTCAAATTGTAAAAAAATAGCTAAAACACACCGGCCATTAGTGTCGTTAGAGAAGCCTGGGCGGCTTCATTAATAACATTACTGACGGGATATGCACTAAAGCGTCAGTATGACCAGGCGCGTAGAAGACGACCAGGGACTAGTAGCTGCCGGGCCTTGGGAGGACGCGCCATGAGACCGCATTTTTGGCCGAAATCTAACCGCGAATGGATCGATCCTCCCCCTCATCCGTAGAGATCGCCCCACTAGGACTAGGAGACACCTTTGATCTAAAGGCAACTCCAATGACATGAACCAAACGGATAGTGGACTTGGGTGACCCAAACAGACCGGCTCGATCCGTTGGGTGGTGCCGCTGGAGTCATGGCCCCTAGAGCGAGATTAGGGCATCTCCAGTGGACCGACGCAAACCGTACGAGCGCGTCCGAATTGGTCCGACCAGACGGGCACGTCGGCTGCGCACCCCCAGTGGTGCGACCCATCTGGACCAACTCGCGCGGACCAGACGGGCACGTCGACATCGCGCGTGTCCTCCACGTTCGCCCAACTACCTTGGCGGTCCCTCCCGCCAGTGGCACACAAGCCACTCTTCTCCCTCCAAAAAACCTTCTCTCAAATTTTGAGCAGCGACAGTGGAAGCGTATAAGCGATGGATCCCGCCGCCACTACCGCTGATGCGCCTGCCATCGGCAACATCCCAAAGAAACAACCCAAAGCGAGGAAGATGGCGAAGGACATGACACCGGACAAGCGCAAGATCGAGCCAAAGAAGCGCGCAAGCCGGCGTAAAGCTGACAAAAATTGCATGCTTGCTACTCGCCTCGACAAGGAGCGCCGGCAAGATACCAAGCGCTACCTCGCCGCGCAAGCCTTGGCGAATAGCGAGGAGCTGGCAGGCAAAGCCGCCGTGCGAAGTCTTGACGCTGATGAAGCAGGAGGCGCTCAACGTCGCGTTCGGCGGCGTCATCGGCATGCCTCCTCCCCACCATGTGGTGGACGCGTCATCGTCCAGCTCAGTCATGTCGACACCGAGCAGGCGGCCTCCCCTTGAGCCCGGGACGCCTGGCGTGCAGGACCATCGTTGGGTGCCCACGCAAGGACCAGCGGTGCTCTCCCGGTTGGCGATCTCTGATCAACGTTGTCGGAGTCGGCAGGGCATGCCATCGACCTCAACCAAACTCCGTCGATAGGCGACACCACCCCGGCAAGCACGAAGAATCCACGCGGCATCTCTCCCGCAGACATGCCAAAGGCAGTCAACCTGTTCGACGAAATGTTGGGGCAGGCTCAAGTGCCCACCGATGCGGTAAGGTCATTCCCACTTGTCCATTGTCAGTGTCGGCAGGCTCGAGTGCTAGCCAACAGCTAGTCATGGCCAATACACGTGTAGGATTTCATGGAGAACAATGGCGAGGTGATCATGCATGAGATGATCAACACATGCGGAGAAGATGGCGACGTCGACTACACCCAAGTCTTGACTGGACAAGACTCCTACGACATTGTCGCTGAGCCACTGTTTCCAAAGGGCAAGTTCTTCCATGAGCAAAGGAAGTTGTGTGAAAAACCATTCCATGGCGATCGGAATGATATATCCCTTTTCAAGAGATGGGGCACCATCCATGCCAAGTGTAGCAAGTTCCAAGGCTTGTTCGATAAGATCCAAAAAAGGCATATAAGCGGGCTCTTAGTGGTTGACATGGTAAAACCTCTACCTCCCTTGTCAATGTACCTTGCATATGCATTAAGCCATTGTCGATGTGTACGTTCTTAAAGCTTTGGAGCATTTCAAGGTGGCATATGACAACAAGGCCTTCACATTGAGCCATTGTTAGATTGTCATCAAGGACTCCAAAAAATAAGAAGATAGCTTTGCCCTTTGGCAAGAGCTTGAGAAGAAGGAGGAGAAGAAGGAGAAGAAGGAGAAGAAGGAGGAGAAGAAGGAGAAGAAGAAGGAGAAGAAGAAGAAGGGCAAAGGCAATGGCAATGTCCCAACGGACGGTGTCATCAACCTTGATGACAAAGGCGAGTGCCTTGGCAACCCTGCAGGCGAGGGTCTGGCATCTGCTGGCCGTGCACGCCGGCCTCCAGGCCATAAGGCTACCAAGGCCAACATCGCTCGACAGGCCGGTTCCTTGGCGTTCTAAGAAACCTTCAAGGAGCTCATGGTCAAGAAGGAAGAGGTCATTGCCGAGAGGGAGGGGAGGCGGCGCAAAGACAAAGAGGCCACCGCCAAGAGCTTTGTTGGTCTCCAAGAGAGGTCTGTTGCTGTTGCCGAAGCCATTGCCAAGGCAAGGCTCTTGGAGGCCGAAGGCGAGACAAAGGCCTTGGAAGCCGAGGCCAAGGCAAGGCTCCTGGAGGCCGAGGCCAGGACCAAGCTCGGCCGAGGCCAAGACCAAGCTCCTCGAGGCCGAAGCCACGCTCATGGACGAGGAGAACAAGATCATGCTTACCGACTTGGAATGCATCTCCGATCCCGATCAACGGGAATGGTTTGAGAAGAGGCAAAAGATGATCTGGGAACGCAAGGCTTGAAGGGCAATGACATAGATGAATGCCAATGGTGAAGAACTTGCCTTTTTTTTACATATTGTAAGATATTGCCTTATTTTGCACATTTGAAATGAAGTGGCCACTTGTTGGCCTTGCCAGGAGAGCAATGGTATATGTTTGCTATTTTAACAGGTCCCATCTCTCTCCAAACCTAACGTGGTAGTTTCTTCTATGTCAATTTGCTGAAATGGCCAATTCTGATAAAAATACCGGAATCGAACAGGATGGGTCACGCCATTGCGCATCCTAGCCAGGCATGCCAGACAGCGATCCAAATTTTATCCAAGTTCCGACTCCGGACCAATTCAAACTGTTTAGGTTGCCAAAGATGGGTCGGCGCTCGAGATACATGGAAGCCGCTGGATATGCTCTAGCGGCCTTAACGATGTGTGCCTCTTGAGGTGATCGAACACATGGCACGCGTACGCACGCTCGAGCGCCACCGTCAGAACGAGCATTGCAGCCACGGACCGAGATCCGGTGCCTCGGTATGGGCAAGGCACCAATGAACAGTTCCATACCTTGCGGACTGAGCCGTTGGATCAAAAACAAATGGAGAAGATTAAACACTGTAGCAGGAGTACTGTACACGGTACTGCACCAGACTCACTGTAGACAAATCACTGTACCGCATGTACTGTAGCCGGGCACTGTAGCGCAGGCCTGTTCATACCATCTGGCTCATCAGTTCTTGATCCAATGGTCAAAATAGGGGTGCAAGGCATGGGACTATTCATTAGTGTCCTGCAGCCACCACCAGCAGCGAAAGCAGTCGTCTGTACGTACGAAAAGCAGCGAGAAGTACGAGGCCTTAATTTGAAGCTGCGACCTCCATGGAAACAAAGCTTCCCCCACGCCACGCTCCCACTATTACTCAAGAGGACTAAGGCTGTCGATCCAAACGGGAGCAGAGACTTCATTACCCACCGTCCAAATAACTAGTTAAAACAACACCATCTGAACTGATGGATGTCAGTACGTGTATAAATACTGAGTAGTATATGTATCCGCTCAGCTAATCTAGTGTCGAAGAGGGAGATCGTTCCAAGAGAAACCAAGAGCTAGCAAAGGAGAAACGAGTGGCAGTGCTGGCTAGAGCGAGACTGATGGCGCTGCGCGACGTGCTGCTGACGGTGGCGCAGACGCCGCACCGGCTGCGGAGGAGGGCGCTGGTGACGTGCACGCCGGAGCAGGAGCTGATCGAGGTGCGCGACCGGTCGGGCCCGCGCATGGCGCGCCGGCTCGAGTGGTACGACCTCGTGGGCCTCGGCGTCGGCGGGATGCTCGGCGCGGGGGTCTTCGTCACCACCGGCAGAGTGGCCCGCGACACGGCCGGCCCCGCCGTGTTCGCGTCCTACGTCGTCGCCGGCGTCTCAGCGCTGCTGTCGTCCTTCTGCTACGCCGAGTTCGCCGTCCGCGTCCCCGTCGCCGGCGGTGCCTTCAGCTACCTCAGAGTGACCTTCGGTACGTACGTCACGACGTTCTACCATCATAAAATCCGCAGCTACAACTGATTGTCCAAACGGCCGGCCAAGAACACTCCGACATCATGCATATGACATGAATAATTACATAAGTGGATGACGGATCCAAAATCTAGTTAACATTAATTTTTTGGCCGGCTTAGGTGAGTTCGTGGGGTTCTTCGGGGGAGCCAACATCCTGATGGAGTACGTGCTGTCCAACGCGGCGGTGGCCAGGAGCTTCACGGACTACCTGGCCTCGACGTGCGGCGTCACGGAGCCGGACGCGTGGAGGATCGAGGTGGAGGGCATCGCCAAGGGATACAACGCGCTGGACGTCCCTGCCGTCGCGCTCATCCTCCTCCTCACTCTCTGCCTCTGCTACAGGTCCGTCCAGCCAGTGCCTCCACCTACATTCTCCGATCTAATAAGCGTGCTCTGTGCGTGCATGCAGCACCAAGGAGAGCTCGATGCTGAACATGGTGCTCACGGCGTTCCACCTGCTCTTCTTCGCGTTCATAATCGTCGCCGGCTTCTGGAACGGCAGCGCGAGCAACCTCGTGAGGCCTGGCGGGCTGACGCCCTACGGCGTCCGGGGCGTGCTCGACGGCGCCGCCGTGGTGTACTTCAGCTACATCGGCTACGACTCGGCGTCCACCATGGCCGAGGAGATCCGGGACCCCGCACGCGCGCTCCCCGTTGGCATCGCCGGCTCCGTGCTCCTCGTCTCCGCACTCTACTGCCTCATGTCCCTAGCGCTCTGTGTCATGCTGCCCTACAACGAGATCGCCGAGAGCGCACCATTCTCTTCCGCGTTCAGGGAGAAGGCCGGGTGGAAGTGGGCGAGCAGCGTCGTCGGGGCAGGTGCCAGCATCGGCATCGTCGCGTCGCTGCTGGTGGCAATGATGGGGCAGGCGAGGTACCTGTGCGTCATCGCCAGGGCGAGGCTGGTGCCGGCGTGGCTGGCCAAGGTCCACCCTTCAACAGGCACTCCTATGAACGCCACCATCTTTCTAGGTACTATCTTATCACAGTGGTGCTAATTTATCTATTACTAACTTGTGTATGTCTGCCAAACCTAATCTCCCACTTAATGGGCAGAAATAGCTAGCTGACTAGCATCAATTAATCTAAACCTACGCAGTAAGATAGTACATGCTACTAATACATATGCAAACGTAAAAACTCTTAGAATACAGTCTACACTGACCGGGAAAAGAGTAGTGTTCTGCACTAGGAGCTAGCTTCCACCTTAATTTAGTGAAGTCAAAGCTATGATTTGTTCAAAACTTTCGCAAGGATGTGAACCATAGATGTAAAAGAGCATGGTCAAGGCCATTCACGTTACTTCTCGTACTTCCAATTCATACGTGACAGGTCTTGTTAACATGCCACCTTGCATCCTTTCTTACCGTTGAGACATGTCAATATACAGGATTATGCACAGCATCAATCGCACTCTTCACTGAGCTGCAGATAGTGTTCGAGATGATATCAATCGGAACACTTCTGGCATTCTACCTGGTGGCAAACGCACTCATCTACAACAGGTATGCCAAGCTCGGCACGACCCGGCCTCTCCATGTCCTCCTCTTCCTGCTGCTCCTGACGCTGAGCTCAATCGGCTTCTCCCTCTCGAGAAGGATCGACGGGCGGTGGCGATGGGGGATGGCATTGTTCGGCGCTATTTCAGTGGCGGTCATCACAATCTTCCACTGTACATCACGGCAGGATGTGGCCGGGCCATCTGTGGAGTGGACAGTTCCTCTGATGCCATGGCCAGCTGCTGCATCTGTCTTCCTGAATGTGTTCCTGATGACCACCCTCAAGTTGAGATCCTTTCAGAGGTTTGGGATCTGGAGCCTTGTGATCACAATCTTCTACGTGTGCTATGGGGTGCACTCCACATACACTGCAGAAGAAACCGAGGCTGTCAATGTGGTGATTCATCATGCCAATGTGGACATATCTTAGCATTAGCAGCATAATAATAAATAATTTGACATAGTACGACATACTTGCGAGCTCCCCAGCTCAGTAATTACGCCGCCATGGAAATGCTTTTTAGCCTAAAGAAGATGTGGGCAAAAGAGAGGTTGTTTTAGCTTTAGGTTAATCCTTCCTTTCCTGCTTTTGTGCTTGCTCACCTGCCAAAACTATTGGCTTGTAAGTTGCTTTTTCTCTTTTCACATATGCAGGATAGTGCAAGGCATGCGGCTGTTCCATAAAAGATCTGCAATTCACCTATTTTAAACACCTACATAACCATTTCTATATTCTGGAAACTACCAAGCATTGACAAGATAATTAATTTCCCTTGGCTACAAGTTGCTTTGTTTCCCTTGTATCAGATTTAGAATGAAGGACTTAAAGGTCCCCATTTTTTTCTCATTGAATAAACAGAACACAACATTTTCATGTTTTACATGCAGATTGAGTTTAGTGACAGGTATAAACGGGAAATGAGAGTGCAAACGAGATAGAAATAAAATTGGCTACCAATGTTCCTTACAGGTGTCGAGCAGGCTGGCAATGTTCAAGTCCTTGATTCTTGAAGGCTGCCCATCTCTTCTCTATTTAAAATAACATGTAGTTCCTTCTACATGGTCCTTTAGTTTTACCTTTCAAAAGGAAAACAACACAATTATTAGAAAAAATGAAACTCAGAAAGAAAGTAGATTTGTCCCTAATTAGTGTCATTAGCTAATCTGCTATAATGCTCCATCTAAATATTCATTTGTTCCTTAAGTTGTTCGATACAAATTTTCCATGCTAATTGGTAAAAGGAGAAAAAAATAGTACATCTACGTCTAATAGATTTCCTGAGCATTGTTTGACATTTCTTCCAAGATAACAACGATAAAAGTTCAGATTCTGCCTCCAGTTATCACCCAGTATAAAAACAGCTTAATGCTTAAACCAAATGTTACCTCGACATCTGTTTAAGAAATGATGTCACAAATTCAGACACATTAACCACATCAATCATGACAGGAATGTTCACTGCAAAGAATTACATAGCTAATATTAACATTGTAATAAAAAGAGACACCCAAGTGACTTCAAAAAGATGGTTCTGTTTAGTTTTAAAACATTAGCATATTCACGGAATATTCGACACAAAGTGGTCCGCAAGTCGCAAGATTCGAAAAAATAGCTTTCGAAAAGAAATTAGAAAAATCTACACAATTCTTAATATAAACAATCTTATCAAGAATTGATGGACCACACACGACGGAACATGGAAGTAAAGCCGAGCATCCTGGAGCAATTTCTTGCTTATAAAATCAGCAAACCACATCGAGTCAATGTGCAAACCTGAATTTTTTTTCATTTCTTGCTAGTCATCTCTAGTGTCAGTTGTTGAACAGGCCAGGGCAGGTTATAAAGGATGGGTGCAAGCATGCTAAGGACCACAGAACTTTAATGATGGTCCTAAATTGTTCTTAAGTAGCACTTGCCTTCATCTGCAGCAAATTGATCGCACAAACATTTTAGATTGAACCGATGAAATCCTTTTCAGTGTGAACATAAAAACTTTGAAGTAGCCATAGTTCTAACTCGATATGAAAATTTTAAGCAGCAAAAAAATGTAACAGATAATGGAATATCTATACCATTTTCAGCAGCAATTATACTTCTAGTTCAGCTGAGAGCATGAAACTAATAATTCCAATAAGTTAAATAATCCATTGAAACATGCCCATCAAATTTCAGACAAGTGCAGCAAAACATTGACAACGTAATCAGATGCAATCGCTGAACTATTGTTGTCATGAATGATAGTATCTATTTATACAAATTCCTGGGACAGATAAATCTAGCAAACCGACATGACATTGTGGCAAGCCCTTGAATCAATAAAATAACAAGTTACGGACAATGTTTAACATTGAAAAAGTACACATTCCCAATAAAAATATGAGGCAGTTACAGACAACACTAAAACATCAAACAAGGCAATTATATGCAAGTAGCAGCAATAATAATTTGCTAACCTCGCTTCCACTCGACTTAGCTAACATTCTTCTCTCCCTTTGTTCATTTTTATGGTATATGAAAAAACAACATGGATGAATGGCCACTGGACAAATGAGGCACGTACTAGTGAGAGGCAAAAGGAAGGGAAAATGGCATTAAAGCAGAAAATGGTAAAGAAAAAATCATTGGTTAGTGATGAATGAATCTTTCCATTCATGTACACAAACACAAAAACGAGACGATAACAAGATATAGGAAGTAAACGAAATGAAAAGACAAACTTAATAGCAAGAGAATGGTTGTTCATATGAACGATCCAAATCATCCCCCTTTTATAAAAGGGGGTCAAAAAAGGATGGCCTCAAGGTTGCAAAGACAGCCTATGAGCACCATAAGGAATCTTAATGAAGCATCTATGCATAAGCAAGTGTAAAAATATTCAAGAGGAGCAGGAGAACATATTCACCTTTTGTGCCATGCCATAAAACGAGCATCAGTTTCCAGGTAGAATGGAACCTCTGACTTAAAAGAAGAGCCTCATTGTACCATAACATGAAGAAGTGACTGCTGAATGTGGCAACTTACACTGTGCAATATGTCACAAGGGGGGGAGGATTACAAATTAATGCATGAATCAATTTTGAATGGAACTCGGCATTTAGTGATTTGAGTTCTAAGAAATAAGGTGGGGCAATAGGTGACTCTTCATAAATTTCATCATTTTCTCAAGCCATCTTTTTTCGTCAATGTCTTTAGAGTTGAATGCAACTACTGATGCCGATTGAGCCCCTATTCAGGAAAGAGGTTGTTTGTTTAACGTTTTAGCAGTTCTAATATTGCAAGCTTGACTTCCATTATTAAAAGAATGTGGAATTATTTCTGTTTATAGGGTAAAAATAATAACTAAATGTGCCGCTCCATGAATCTGTATAGATAGACAATTTCTGTAGTTACTGGATGATACAAGGAATCTGTATAGATAGAGAATTTCTTCTTTCACTTCAAATCAAATACAATACTTTTTTTTAACTAAAACAGACATGGACAGACAATTTTATTGCCAAATGGGCGTCAGAAAGACTCTGACAGAGAATCACAATATAGAAACACATAAACGGAGAACAAGACCTTGGGAAATATGTTCAGAAACGAAAATACAGAAAGACATAACAAAAACTAAAGCACTTTCTTTCAGGCTTATTTGCTTGAACTGTAACGAAAATAGTGGCATCATGGAGATTTCAGGACTAATCGGCACTATCTGTGATTCTAACTTAAGTATATTTTTCTCCAAGTGTAGATAAGGGGTACTGCCTTGTAATAATTTTCTTGGTCTATTTACATACTTCCGAAAACCCGAGAAATTTAATATAGATTTTGAACATCACTATTGCCTTTGTCTGTGTGTGGACCACCTAGATATATATGATTATATAGGGCATTATTCAAAGAGAATAAGCTAGTAGGATACTGAATATTTTCAATGGCCCAAAAGCCCAACTAAGTACGGTGCACATTAAGATCCACATAGTACCAAATCATGCATAACTATGATGACATCCTGCCTACACTTAAATGTGGCCATAGAATGGAACAAGCATAGGCAAAATAGAAGTGCAGGTTATTCAAACTATGAGGATGTGATGTAAAACCCCACGTTGGAGATTAGGGGTGAGTAAAAACTTAACGAGCCAAATTAATTGGCACATTCATCATTTTGGTAATCCACAGCCAAATTTATAAAAAGAGCATAGTTTTTCACTTAATAATTAATTTTTAAGTACAAAGACACAAAATTTAAATCCATTGACAAAAGTAAATAAATTCTTCTATGCTTTGTTCATCATACCTTAAATTGTAAAATTGACAATTGAAGAGTAGAGTTGTATCTGTGAATCATGAATTTTGTTGAGTTATCACTGTGTTGAGCAAATATTGACCAATCTAAGCCATCAAAGTTAACCAACATTAGCTTGGTTATTTAAATTCACTGAATTAGCAATACTAGCCCAATACTTCCAAACACCTATGGCACGTACTGACGTACCTATCCTATTCTGACACAATCCAGTTAACCCTAAAGCTCCACAACAACACCATGTTCAGTGCATCTCTTTTTGTTCCATATCCATTGTTACTGTTAGTGCTTTGCATAAATTATAGCCAAATGGAAGGAATATATGGGTATTCCCCACGGTCAGAAGTTGTAACTTTGACAGGTGATAAACATAGTTTCCAGAATTCCATGTTTTACAGTTGATATCTTCCTCACAGCATAAATGCAAACAGAAGGTGGAGACACGCAATAAGCAAGTAACCATAAAAACTAGTTCTTTTCCATAAGAAGAAGTGCTTCCGCTTGGAAGCACACAACTATACAAGACAGTAAAAACACCAAGAATTGCTCTCTACCCATCTACATCTACGCGATCAGGCAACCATGATCCATCAGACATGACAGATGAGGCACATATGGACAGATCTAACACCTCAACTCAGGCAAGAGATCTCGAAAAGGGGGACACCTTTGCGCCACCGCTGCTTCATCATTCCAAGGCGTCGACGATGCGGCCGACGAGGCCGTCGAGGAGCCGGCGCTGGGCGTCGAGCTGCCGGAGCGCCATGTCCATGCGCATCCGCTGCGTCTCCCTGTCCGCCTCCATCCTCCTGAGCTCCGCGCGCACGAACCCCTCCCCGATCGCCCTCAGCGCCTGCGCCACGTCGCTCTCCCCGTCGTCGACGACATATCTCCTCTTCTTGGGCGGGGAGGGAGAGGGTGGAGGAACAGGGAGCGGAGAGGCGGGCGGCGGCGGGGAGGGGGAGTGGGATCGGGACGGGGAGGAGGAGGGGTCGTCGAGGAGATCTATGCCGTCGAGGATGGGGCAGGGGCGGCGCTTCTTGGAGCGGAGGCGGCGGCGGAGCTTCTCGACCTTGTGGCGGCACTGCCTGGCGGTCTTGGACGGGGTGGCGGCCGCGGCGACGGCGGACCAGTCGGCGGAGGTGAGGTGCGCGCGGCCGACGGCGAGGCGGCGCGCCGTGTAGGCGCGGGCCAGCGCCTGGGTCTCCTCCGGGGTCCAGCACGGGGGCGGCACGCGCCGCCCGGCCGCCTGGGTCGGGGGAGATGGAGGGGAGGAAGCCATGGCGAGGTTGTGATGGTGGCGGTGGAGGCGGAGGGCGTGGATCGGACGGGGATTATAATGGAGGAGGAGGAGGAGTCATGGTTGGGCGGCTAGAGGTGGTGGGCGCACGCGGGCGGCGGTGGGGGCGTGGGCGGGCGGCAAGCGGCAGGCGGCAGCGGCGGCGGCGCCTACCGCGGGGTGTTTTGGGGGTTAACGCGCCCTTGACCATCAGCGCCGCGCCACCGCTGGCTCGGGCTTTCCTTCGTGGCCGTCGGATTCGGTAATTTGGTATGATCGAGCGGCGGGGGCTTGTCGGAGCAGTATAAAAATTGTTTCTTTCGGCGGTTGGGCGAGAGGAGTGCGGAGGGAGGCGTGCAGCTGGCCGCGCGCGGCGGCATTGCGGTGCGACCTGACCCGGTACACGGAGGTGGCGTGCGGGAGCGGCAAGGTGTGGCGCGGCGCGGCTGCTGCGGGGGCGGCGGGCGTGACCGCGTGTTGATGGCGAGGGTGGGGACGCCGACGCATCGCATGGTCCCGCCGCTTGCCGCGATAGCAACGCCGCCGCCCGATCCGGTGGGGACGTTGGCCGGTGCGAGTTTGACGGGGCCGCACGGCGTCGTTGCTGCGGAGTGGCGATGTGCGTGCCGAGCCCGGCAGCCGAAACGACCATGTTTCCGGGACTTGCAACTTGCCGTGCGACCATTTTTTTTAGCGGATGGTTGCGTGTGAGCTGGGCGAAGCTGCATCAGCGGTGACGGCATGCTGCAGCCACCGTGAAACGGGAGCAGTGGAGTTGTTCATCGAAATTCCATTTTTCATCATAGGTGATGCGCCCTTTGTCTAAAACCACATTTTAAAATTTTCAAATAAAATCAAATAAAAATTGGCATACATCCAAATAGTCTCAAGAAAAAAATGATCTTGGCCTGACAGTTTCCAGTGCTTCAAAATAGCTTTTCAAGAGATATTTTGTCTTTTTACACAAACCACAAAAATATATATCTTTTTCGGTAAAACTTTGTGTATGGTTATGGACAAATAATGTCCAGATGTGGGAAAAAATACCAAGATTTTTTTGACAAATTTAAAAATACAATTAAATGCATTTCTCATATATTGGTTGCATCTTAGACATATGAGCCAGAACACCATGTCCAGTTGTTCATCACCGTCACAGTATCTTTCATACATTCGCACAAAAACAAGCGTCGATGAAGTTGAACGGGACTAGTTGAGCGCTAAGCTACAGCCTACAGGTCTCCCAGGTCGGATCAGCACCAAGGAGGCTGAGGATTGAAGCTCCTCCAGACGGAACTGAAGCACAAACGCTAGATACAAAGAAACTTCTTTCCCAGACTTGTCATGGTTATTTATTTATTTATTTTTGACCTGAATCGATTGAAACAATATACCCCGTGGGTCGACTAACTTCCAAGGCTAACCGTAACACTGTAACAGCATGCCAGACATAACCAACGGTACAGAACAGGCACAATCTCCAGATCGCACAAAGAAATTACACAACATGGCATATGCTCAGTTGCTCACGCTAAACAACTGTGTCATCCACTCATCAATCCCATCAAAATGATTAATGCATAGCCGAAAGATAATATGAGACTGAGATGTGACCAAAGAAATCATAACAACCAACATCAGGATCAAAGATCATGCACGTGATAGAATACACTGGTATGAAAAAAAAGTAGCATTTCATGGTATCTATGAAACATGTTCAGCGCTTACAGTGATTAAAAAGAAAGAAACAAAAAAACAACCCGCTGCTGATACCACCTGAAGTGGTTCAAGAAACTACAGTACAAGCCTGAGAAACTGCTTTACCTACTCTACGCTACAGCTCTTCGGAGAAGCACACAACCAAATAGAAGCGGCTGTGCTTTCAACACTTTGGATTTTGCACTCGGAAAACATACGAAAAAATACAACAATGTTGAAATTGTATTAGTACGCCATTCAAGTAGCAGCAGCACTCAGCTTAAAAGGCTATAACGAATGATAAAAGCATCCTATATAAGCATGGTAAGCTCAAGACATGCTTAGATAACAGCATTCAAAAAGGGGAGAGGGTAAGGTAGTTATGCATGGTCAGCTCAAGACAAGCTTAGACAGTACAAAAAAAACTCAAGAGACAACTACAGAAAAGCCATGGAGAATGCACTAATATAAATAACTGAATTCAAAACTGTTCCAATATATATTGGTGTATTATCAGCCATACAAAACTGGCGAATCAACAAGATATGTAATAGAGATTAAGCTAAAATAACTCAAATGGTAAAAAATATGCAAGAGCAAATATGGGATTTCAAAGATAGATACTCCCTCCGTACCAGATTATAAGCCGTTTTACATTACTAGAATAGTGTTCTAAAACGGCTTATATACTGGTACAGAGGTAGTAGCATATAAAATGTTAATCATTAACTGATTTTGGATCGTCGTTCTTTGTGATCTCAACTTCTTAAGCTAATTTGACCTCAAATAAAAAATTAAAAAAAAATACTCCCAACAGAAGCCATAATGCAGAACTTAACCAAGCGTATGCCTTTGCTATGACAAGAAAAATCCGTTGACATGTAAATCTTGTAAATTAGTAGTCACGTTGTTCCCTTATTGACCTTCCTTTCCAAAAAATCAACCACCCTCCTCCTTTCTCATCATAATAAACACCAAATCAACAAAACTAATTGGTGCTGGTTCCCTCCCACTTTCATCTCCACCTTCAAATTCACTGGCACCCTCCCATTTTGCTGAATAGTGTAAACATTCCATGCAGTATTGGTAATCTAATGCAGCTTAATAAGATCTGAGAACATAATTGTTGATTTCGTGTTAGGTATCCTATTTCAAACACTAGATGATAGGCGACCAAGAGCTCAGTAAGAAACAATGTTTTGTTTCTGAAGACTGTCAAAGCTATCTCAATGCTGCATCGGACGAGACTGCATATCAAGCCCTCTTTCCAAGAGTATCCAAACAATGCTTAACTTCAATTTCCGGATTTAGTTGTTAAATGTCACTTGTTCAACCATCCCAGCTGATGCAGGTGATTTTCTAAACCAGTAGAGACAAGGATGAGTAATTACTACTCCCTCCGTCAGCAAGGAAAAGAACAGAGGGAGTACTAAGTCTGCTCAGGTTTATTGCAGTTCTATGCAGTCTGTACAGTAGAATTGCCCCATGGCATCAGCTACTCCTAAAAGATATCAACAGTGCAAGGTTCTTATCCCCCCCCCCCTCTCTCTCTCTCTCTCTCTCTCTCTCAGTCTAAGTAAATCTATATTAAGTCATAACGCATTTTAAAAACTAGACCATAGGATCTAACAGTACTTAGGCAGACCAGATTTTCATGCATCTTAGTTATTGCATCATGCTACCAGTAAAGTTCTTCAAAACTTGCAGCCATCCACTTGACATTTGGCTCAAAGATGTATACTGATCCGTGCTCCATGCAATAGTTCAAAGATATTTCATAAACGGTGAGAAAACCATGGCACTCATTGTTGATGATGCTTGTTAGATTTACCTGGTGCCATGTACTCTATGCTGCTAATTGACAGCATTGCAAGGCCATCCAGTCATGTGGCTGTGGGTTCTGTTATCTTAAACCTGTGGGAAGCCCAAAAGTTTTCTCCCAGAATCTGGCAACCAGCAAACCCAATTTTATCTGCTGCATGGTCTAACAAATAACTAGTCCAAATTTTCAATCTGATCAGTAATCTTTCGATCTCAGGCAGCAGGTTTGATCCACTAGAGAACAGATGCAGTGTGGTGTGAACCAAAGGTTTCAGAAGTAACAGCCTTACACGAAGCACTCACATCTAAGGCTTCGTTTGTAAGTCTGATCTTCGGCCGGTGGGACATCACAAGGTGGAATCTCCAAAACACCTTGATGCAGGAAACAACCTCAAAAAGACTACTTATTCAAACAATCCATATCTCTCGACAATGTTATAGAAACACTGGAAGTAAACACACCACAGCTGGCTATTTGTTCACAACTTTTGACCAACTAATGCAAAGCCTTACATTAAATAAACATGCCAGGATATCCACAGGACTACTGCTTCAACCAACTTGATGTTTCTGGCTCCTTCAGGCATGCCTTATTTGATTGCCCACACTTGTCACTTGTCCAGATCCGTAGGCCTTTAAGTTAAGGAGCTCCATTACAATCCAGGGTCTGCACCAACCTCCTATGGTGCTAAATCTGTTCCACAAAGACGATCGGACGCCAAATCTGTATCATTAAATCAATTCATGGTTGATCACGGAGGGTGTTCCGTGTTTGATACAACGCAAACATTTGCCATCTCCGAAGTGAGCAATTAGCGCAACTATGGTGATGATGACGATGACAAATGGTGAACAAAATCTATGTACAATTGCAATTAAACTAAAGGGAAGTTGGAACTTATTAAGTTTTTACCTAGTAATACGAACTAGAACCACTGCCTCCGAAGTAGCCACTGCCGCTACCCGTATTACGACCAGAGTAATGCGATGAATATGAACTCCCGCCAACCTGCCCAAACATAGAAACGTGAATAAATTGGGAGGGGTGATGACTGATAAAATAGTACTGCTGGTCCTTTTGGAGTTCACATGGTAGACAAGGTGACAACTTGATCATCGATTTTCTATGAATCGAGGCTGCCTCACATAAAAAGTACATATTATGAACGCTAATTTATATTCAATATAGCAGTACCAACTTGATTGCCGATTGTAGTGATTCTTTCTTATAGATGGTCAAACCTAAAAATATTTCACCTACACTGATTGTACAACCTACATTTGACTCGGAGAGAGAAGTAGATACTAAATGCATTAGACATAATTTCAAGATAACTTACATCAGATCCACGAGGCATGTAGTCAGCACTATAAGTTGATGAGTACATTCCACCAGCATCACCAGTGCTCGCAGAACCTGAATAGATGTGATGCAAAACAAGGTTATAAGCAAATGATCAAAAGTCATGGTTTTTAAGGCGTCCGTAAAATTGCTTCGGAAAAACAGCCGCTTTGGGCGCCTAGGCGCCTAAAGCGTCCGCTTAGGCGTCGCCTAGGCGTCACATTTTGCCTTAGGACGCCTTACCACTTTAGAAACCATGTCAAAAGTATCATGAAAAATAGTATGGCCTTCAAGAGTATACCTCCATAACTCATGCCATGGCGGCTGCTGCTATACACTGTGTCGTGAGCAGCAACAGATCTGCTGCTACTGTATCCCGCATGTGACCTCCCAAGCCTTCACGAATGAGAATGTGAACTCAAGATTACAAATTAAATACCAATAATTTATTTAAATAAACAAATGCTAAGTGAAGAGACTGCATGTTATTAAATGTACACCAACCTCTCAGTATATGCATCTGCATACCGCGCACTGCTGCCACCAACATCATAGTCTAAGCGTGCCTTGGACGGGCGAACGCTAATGTCGTGGTACCGAGGAGGCACATCATCCTTGAATCATTAACAATAATTAAGTTGATTGAGTAATAAACTGCAAGTGCATGCAAACAATGCAAAATAAAAATAAATTACTATCCTCACCATCTCAGCATATGAGCGCTTTGAACCAGACATTGTATCATAATCACGGCCACGCCCCTCCCTATATGTTGGTAAAGGTCGGTCGATCTTCTCTACATAATCGTCATCAGCATATGCTCGCCTGTCAGAAAGACGGGGAGCGCTACGAGGACCTAGGTCTGAATAAGCTGATCCACGGGGCGGATAGTCGTTCCTGTAAGAGTGGCGCCTATCGACTGGAACTCTTGGAGTGTAGTCAGCATAGGTAGCTCTGCTTCTTGGCGGAGGAAGATCATCACGCCTTCCATATTCTCTCCTTGGACTTCTCTTTGGGTAAATAGGAGCTGTGCACAGATGGAAGTATGAGAAAACTTGATGCAGCTGCAGTAGATTGCACTACAGGAAGAACAGTAACAATCTGCGCACCTGGGGGCCTTCTATCATAAAATCTCTCTGGAGGAGGCAAACGCCTCACTCTATCTGGTACTGACGTAACAGGGCGTCTATCTCTGATGTCTATTGGCCTCTTCAGTGGACGGCTCCTCATGGGAGGCAAGCGACTAACATCAGGTCGTACAAGACGTGGCAGTGGCCGGCGTGGAGGAGGGCGGGTGTATGGATAACGACCACCACGAGGGGCACTCTGCCCAATCCTGAAATTTCCTCTTAATCCATGCTTCATTCTAGTAGGTCTCTGCATTGGTCTCGACAATCTGGCTCTCACTTTTGCCTGAACCACAAAAGAATTGTCTTGAGAAGGGATTGCATGATCTAATTTCTCCAATGTACAACACACTGAGTAGATGGTAAAATTGGTTAAGAAGGTATGGCAAACTCAGTTGGAAACAGACCTTGCTATCACCTTCACCAATCTCAGAATTTGTTATCCCATCAACGCATGCAACCGCATTATCGTGTGTATCAAAAGTAACAAACCCAAAATCTTTTCTTTTGGCTGCAGGCATGTTCCGGGCAAGTTCAACTTTCTCAATAGCTCCATACTTTTTGAGGTACTTCTTAACACGATCTTCATCCCATGAGGGGGGAAGGCCGTCAAGAAATACAGCTCTGACCTGAATCATAAAACCAAAATGAGGATTCAATAGCTTTAAACATGTTTGGCACATATCAAGAAACTAACACAGCTGCCAGAGTGAATGACTGGGTAGCCATAAAACACATAATATTTTCACTAACAAAGCCACTTAAGATTACTGCAGAAAACTAGTGCTTTACCTGTGCCATCATTTCATCATCAACTTCAGGGTACGAATCAGCAAAGGAAACCTTAGCACTGCGATCAACTCCAAAGACTACATCCCTCTTCTGTAATCGCCTGAAAGCATCCATAGCTTCAGGGCGAGCAGAAAACTCAAGTAAAGCGTACCCACGATTCATCCCTGGGTTATTGCTATCCTCCGCCAATATTAAGTCATCAAAATTCTCAACCTCATATGTCTTCAATTTGTCCTTCAGCTGTAAATTACAAGATAAGTTATTCCTTCTACCAAGAAGAAAAAAGGCATCGAGGAAAAGAGTTTAAGCATCATACATGTTCTTTTGTCCATGTCTTGCAGATATTGCCAACAAAAAGTGTATCATTGTCATGACTAGGAGCAACACCACATTGTTTACCTCGAACCTACAAAGTTCAAAAACGGTCATGTTACTTGTAACAAAATATACCATAAAGATTGTATCATCGTTGTAAGACCAACCAGTGGGTTCTTAAGATCTGAGACAGCACGCTTTGCTTGCTCCACAGTTGCATATCGCAGGAAGGCAAAGCCTTTATTCTTCTTTGTAACAGGGTTCATCATGAGACGAACTTCAGTGATCTCGCCAACTTCACTGAAAACTTTCCTGAGGTCACTCTCTGTTGCATCTTTATCTAGCCCACCGACAAACACTTCAAACTCCTTGCGCTTACGACTTGCTTTCACCATTTCATGATGGTCGTCATCATCCACGTCCACATCCTGTTCCTCGTCGGCATTTTCATATTCCTCACCCTCCCCATCATCCCCACCATCATCCAATTCCTCATCCACCATATCTGTCTCCTCTTCAACCACATCTTCAGTGTACTCCAGCCCTTCATCGCCGTCTTCATATTGCTCCTCATACTGCTCTGAATCCTTCTCATCATAGTCTACAACAGGCTCCTCTTCATATTCTTGCTCATCCTCGAACTCCAGTCGTTCACCCTTGTCCTCTTCTTCAGATGTTTCTTTCACGGTTCCATCATCTAATAAATTCAGCAAGCATAAGATACATACACCTCAAAAATTCATTCGAATAAGCCAATGAAGTGTCTTGACGCATTTGTAGGAAAAAGACATTAAGCCAAACGTCACGACAAACATATTTATTTTCTGTTTAGCTAAGGGGAATTAATGTTCAATGTCCCCTTCCATAAACAAGGCAAAATCCACACTGGCTGTTGTAAACCAAATGGTTCGTAATTTCGGGCATCGAATTCCACTGAACTAAAAAAAGGACTAAATGATTTTAAGGTATTAACAGAACCAACCGTCTAATATACACCACCAACAGCTAGTGTGTCTTCTGAACCCATATGCTTACCATGCGTAGGATAAAAATACTACATGGGGCTCATGCCAGGCCAAATAAAGGGGTGAGTATCGAATCACAGTTACCATATAAATGAGCAAAATGCACACATGCCATAGCAGCATACCACAGATCAGAGACAAAGTCTACGCCCTACACAAAAACAGAGGCACAGACGTAATACCTTCACCGTGGGTCGTGCCGTTCTCCACGGCATCCGGCTTAGACTTCTCCTCAGCAGCCGGCTGCTGCTGCGGCGCCGGCGACGGCTGCCGCTTCTGCTCCTCAACCTTGTTCGCCTCCTCCGCGGCCTTCGCCTCCTCCACGGCCGGCACGGGCTCCTCCGCGGCCGGCTGGGCCTTGGCCGCCCTGCTCCTCGCCCCGGGCCCCTTCCTCGCCGCCGCGGCGCCGCCCCTCCTAGCCGACTTGGGCGGCATCTCCCAGGTCACCGCAGAACCAGAAACACAGTCTGCAAATCAACGCAAAGAATAACGCTCAGATGCGGAAAAAGGCGTCGAATTTGGCCGGGGTGGGGAAGTCGGAATCCATGGGCGTGCGTGCGGGCGCGCGTACCTCGTGCCCTCGCGGAAGATCGATGTGGGGAACCGAAACCCTAGCGCTGGCGACGAAAGCTGCGGCCTTCGGGGCGCGGAGAGGGAGAGAGCTGCTAGATAGGGAGAGACAGGACGGACCTCGGGCCTAGGTCGAGTCGTATCCTGCAGACCTGGGCGCCGGAATTGGATGCAATTACGGATTTAACCTCGGGGACTCAGCGTGCTCGCGCGTTGACCACTTCCTACGCAATTACAGGGCGCCTGGTCTTTTCGGGTGGTCATCCTTTTATTTGCGTCTCGTAAATCGGTGTCGACGAATTTCTCTGCACACCAGGTTATGTGGATGCACGAACCTGCTGCCAGTTGGTAGATTCACTGAAACTGCACATGTTACCCAGAAAAATATTCCCAAAATCTAATTATTGCTTGGCCACCGTCTTGTCTTACGCTGTGCTCGCGATCTGTCGCGTCCAATCGCCATCCGACGGCTATCCTCGTGTTTCCCCCGCTAACCAAGATTTGTGATATGCCCCTTGAGATAGAGGAGATTGTCGGTCCAAATTCCCCCATTTTCCTCCTCCCTCAAACACCTCTTCTCTTCCCCGCACGAATCCTCTTCGTCAGAAGGGGCGACTAGCAGCCGCATCGAGTGGGGAGGGAGTTGTCGGGTTTTCTCGAAATAGGCTTGCATCCCACTTTATAAATAAAGCCAGATATGGCTGAACCGATACAAGGTAACGAGGAAACCCTCTTACAGAGAATATCATATATGAACAAACAAATAACAAGAAAAACTAAGACTTGCCACTAGTGGCACTGAATGGAGATCGAGGGGAATATAACTCCACAACGATGCCTCCCAAGAGGATAATGATGCACCGCTCCGCCATCGATGAGACCGACGGTCAAGGGTTTTCACCTGAAGCCCTTGCACGGAAAGTACCCACAACGGCGTCCCCCAAGAGGTTTACGACACTCGTAGGCATCACCGCCATCGCTGTCAAAATGCGGGGCTCTTGCCCAGAAAAACCATCGCACACACCCACAAATCGGAACACCCGGTGCCCCCGAGTCCGGTCTTCAAAACACGATCTGAGGGATGTCATAGCCGAAGAGCCGCAAGCACCAAGGTCTCCCGCTATCCACTCCTCGCCACCCAAATACCAAAGAAACACCTATGCGATCCACCGGTGGAGGGGTGTAACATCCCAGGATGTGAGGCTAGAAATAGAGAGGAAGCTGAAGTGTGCATTGCATTCATGCATAGAAAATCTGGAAAAATTTCACGCTTTAAGTAAACTTGTCAAAGTGATTGCAGTTTCTCTTGAGTTGATGGAATTGAAGTAGCTCATCAACTGAAGCGCGATCAACTTTAACATGACCTTTGTTAATAAACTTGTTTTGGGTAGAGATAATCACAATAGATAATAAGAGAGTAAAGTGAGGTAGAACTAAAATGCTAACACACGATTTCAGGATCCAACATCTATCCTCACCATGATCATCATGGTATTCGTTAAACCCTATTTTTTGAACTCATGCTAGAGGAAGTCAACACAAGTTTTATCTTCAAATTGAAAGGACGTGATGTCGCCTAGAGGGGGGTGAATAGGCGTTTTAAAAATAATTACGGAATTGGCTTGAAGGAATGCGGAATTAAACTAACGTTTATTTTCTTCAAGCACAAAACCTAAATATGCTAGGCTCAACTAGGTGCACCAACAACAACTAGAGGTAAGCAAGATAGCACAAGATATAATTCACGAGTGATAAACAAGATATAAGTACTTCAAGCACGAAGGCTATCACAAGGAAATAAACTAGGGTATAGAGATAACTGAGGCACGCGGAGACGAAGATGTATCCCGATGTTCACTTACATAAAGTAAGCTAATCACCGTTGGAGATATGCGGGTAACCACGAAGGCCCCCGAACGCCACGAAGGCTCACCTTCTTCTCCGAGTCCCCCACAAAGCTAGGGACCCCTTCTTATGGTTAGCTTTTCCTCCACTCCAGAGATGGCAAGCTCCACAACCACTTCACAAATCCCACGAAGGGAAAAGCCTAGGCCTCTTCACAATCTTCCACGAAGAGGTCACCGTGGCACCAACTGCCAAGCCAACTAGGAGGTCACCCTCCAAGATTAACAACATCACGGTCTCTCACTCGAACAAATCGTAATGGAGAGCTCAATACTATGCAAGGATGCAAAGCAAGAACACAAGAGAAAGTGCTCAAAACCTTCTCTCTTAAATCCCACCAAGGCAACAAATGCTATGGGGGAGTTAGAGAGGAAGAACAAGGGTGGAGGTCAACCAATGACTCCAAGATCTTGATTCAAAGGATTCCCCTCACTTAGAGGAGGAATGATTTGGTAGGGATTGTAGATCAAGATCTCCTCTCTCAAATCCCTCAAAAAGATGCAAGAATCATTGGAGGGAAGAGGGAGGAAGAAAGCTCAAAAGGGTCAACAATGGAGGTGTATTTCATGCTCAAGAACCCTAAAACATTTGGGGAAGAAGACCCCTTTTATAGTCCTCAAAGAAAACTAGCCGTTTGGGGCAAAACTACATTCCCGATTGAATTCCCGGTTGGACCGGAAATTCCTGGTTGAATTCCCAATGGAACCGGAAACTCCCGGTTGAATTCTCGGTTTAAAACTCGGTCAAAACCGAAAATACAAGAAAACCGTTCTGAAGCTTTTCGGTTGATTTCCGGTTGAATTTCCGATTCAAACTGAGCTCGGAACCGGCAGAAAATATCCTCACGAAAAATGCGATAACTTTTACATCCGGACTCTGATTTTAGCAAACTTGGGCTTTATGAAAAGCTAAGCAAAATGTCTATCCAATGAAGACCATAAAACCCAAGAAGTAGTAATCGATAAAATAACAAATAAGGAGAGGTGAAAACCTCCCTTAAGAAAGATACGGTAAAACCTCCAAACTCGAAAATGCGATAAAATATGCATATGAATTTCGTTTTCAATGAACTTGGACTTGTTGAAAAGCTAACAACAAGCTCAAGAACCTCAAACAGAGAAACACCAATAAGCAACAAAGTAGGGAGAAGCAAAGTATGCAAAGGATTGAGCTCCCTAAGACGATGTGATCAAGTTACCCAACCGAAAGCCCCTCTTGATAGTGCGGCTATCTATCCTATAACCCGGTCTCCCAACAAACACCTTGAGACCGGTAAAAGGAAAACCTAGCAAGGACAAACCTTTGCCTTGCGCACCCCGCTTGATCTTGATGATGATGCTTCATGCTTCCGTCAAGTCGAAATACTTCACTTGATCATTGTTGCTTCGTGAAGACTTCCAATATGCTCCCCCATACACCACTATGGGATACCTTCACTAAGGCATGTCTTCACAATTCCATTATCACCAAATGGATGACAAGCTTCAAGCATATGATCTTCTCGAGATGCTTATCTTGAAACTTGCACTTCTCAACCTTGATGACAACCACCACTTGATGTCATACTTTCATGGGCTATATGAAATCTCACTAGTGATGCATATCCATGACACAATACCTAACCCACATAGACAACACAAACACACATATGTAATGGGTTAGTTCACAAAGCATAATTGACAAACCATACCATACCACAAGACCAATTGGTCCCATGTGGCACATTCCTTATGCTTCATGTGTTGACCAAACTAGAATCCAATCTTTGATCTTTGCCTTGGTAAACCTTGAATCTTCTCATGCTCTATCACAATATCTTGAGCCACATAAAGAATTTTTCATTTGATTGCATGCTCTAGGTATTAGTCAATCATATCTCAACATGAGACCATCATGACCTCGACATAGAGCCATATCTTGAATTCTTCTCATGTAACCAAACTCTCAAGATATTGAGACTCCTTGGCCTAGCACATAAGCTAGAGCATGGATTACTTGAGTTCTACACAAGAATTACATCTTTATTTCTTCTTCTTGATCATATTGGATTCATCTCTTCTTGTTCAATGATCTTGATGCCAATACTTAAGATATATCGTTATCTTCATGGCATCCAAGCCTTGAATCCAACACAAGGACTTCAAGCAATTCCTATGAACAATTCCTTCATAAAAAGTTCAATGAGAACATTAGTCCATAGGGATTGTCATTAATTACCAAAAACACACTTAGGGGCAATTGACCCTTACAATCTCCCCCATTTTGGTAATTGATGACAATCTCAACAAGAGGGTTTATATAATGAATGATATAAACTAATATGCAACTTATCCAGGAATAAATTGCATACAAGAGGTTGTATTTGATATGGGTCAAGTAACACGAAGCTACTAACGCATATCAAAACAAATTGTACTCACATAAACTACAACAAATATAATTGATGTGAGTACAACCAAAATATATAGAGCAAACTCCGCCACAATATATGCACGTGTGATGAACTTGAATTTCATTGCATACATTGTCAAGGTAAACCTTTGATGGAGTTTACGCTATATATTCAACCATGCAAAGCAAATAACAAAGAAGAGATGCATGAAAGGTAAACACTTAAGCACAAACCAAACTTAAGTATGAAAACCATTTCCCTTAAACCCTCTAAACTTCTCCCCCATTGGCAACGATTGCCAAAATGGATGAAGGAATTTAGAAGGACAATATAGTATGAGTTCCTCCCCAAGATGTGCATTTCTCATAAAATGAGTGAAATCATATGCACTTATCCAATTAACAAAATTTGGAGGAAGTCAAACCATATTGAGGATCAAAGATTGCAAAAAAAATGACATGGTGAAGGAAGCTTCAACCAATGAAGCAAGCAAGCAATCAAGAGACCCAAAGAACCAATTGGACACAAGAAGATATGATGATAAGAGCTAAAAAGTGGTTTAAATGAAATAAGGAAGCTCCCCAAGGTTCGTACATAAATTTGAATTTTATGCATTTGAATACAATATGCACAAACATGGAATCCTCACTCCCTATATATCATTTAAAATACAACCATAAGCACGAGATAAACAAAAGAGTCGATATGTTTATCAAATTGAGCTTTAGTCCAAAAACGATTCACGAGATATGAGTGCGAGAAGAAGCAAAAAGAATAAACAAGCACTCATAAATCAAGTTCTTACCAATGCCATCAAAAACCAAATGAATAAGAAAGATGGTCGACAAAGAACAAGGATATCAAGGGAAGATATTAACACTTCTATGCATATACATTTCTAAGTGGACAAAAAATCTTGATGAACAATCCACAAAGGAACATGTATACACAAGAGGTTAGTTGAATTAAAGAAAGACATGATATCCAAGAGAGAGTCATAGAATACACCAAATGACTTTGCTAGCAAGCATATATAGCTCAAGGCTCCATTTTCCATTGTGGTATATTAATGAACTCCCCACACAAAATCATCAAAGCCATCGCAACTAGCAATAAGGGATCAAAAGATAGTTGGGATGCTTTGAAAGGCAACAAGCATAATAAAGAAGGGTACAACTTGCAAAATTATCTATATTGCACATGAGAGAGCATTGAGGAATTAGTATGCAATAAATTGCTTAAAAGGCATATTTGGGATTGGTGAATCATAAACATGATTTTATATACTCCCCATCATATGCAATCATCTCAACTTGCTCACATATGCAATAAAGATATTTGTTTATAAGACCTTTGCAATAATGCAACATTTGCAAATAAATATTATCATGCCAAGAGCCAACTTACAAGAGTTGGGATGCTAGAAAAGTATGCTTGAAGGTTATACTTGTTACCGAGATAGCAATGGTGTGATCTAGTAGATAAGAGTTCGCCGATCATCCTAGCTTGGCTCCATTAATCATGTGGTGGCAACACCTTCCTTATAAATGAGACAAGCATCCATTGCATCTCCAATGTACCTAAGACAACATTCAAGTACATCTTGGTCCCCAAACTTATTGGGTCCAAAGTGGTTAGACTAACCACAATACATATGATAGACTCCATATAAATATGTGCATAGTTGATGACCCACAAGTATAGGAGGTGTATCATAGTACTTTCGATAAATAAGAGTGTCGAACCCAACGAGGAGCAGAAGGTGTTGACAAGTGATTTTGATCAAGGATTCACTGTAAATACTAGCAAACGGGTTTTCAGGGGTATTTGGTGATGCAAGTAAATAAAGTACGAGTAAATAAAAGACAATAGTAATAATTGCTGCAAGTGGCCCAATCCTTTTTAGAGCAAAGGGCAAGCCGGTTGTGTAACTTATGATGACCAAATGTTCTCGAGGACACACGGGAGTTTCTATCAAGTGCTTTCGCTTCATGCCGCTAAATAATCTTTATTGGTTTGATAAGTGTTATGGGGGTGAACCTGTGCTAGCGCACTGCCCTTACTAGGATAAATACACACTTGTGATTATACCCCTTGCAAGCATCCGCAAATACAAGAAAGTAATTAAGATAAATCTAACCATAGCCTTAAACTCTAAGATCCTATGCTCCCTGGTGTAATGGTTTCCCAATGGAGATTTAGGTTTCTGTCACTCCAGCAACCCCACAATTGGTAGCCAAATACACAATGCATCTCACTAGGCCCATAAATGGTGAAGTATCATGTAGTCGACGTTCACATGACACCACTAGTGAAATAGCACACAACAAATAAATATCAAACCATTAAATATTACTCAACATAATTCCACTACTAACGACTTGACTTCTCCCATGTCCTCAAGAACTAAACGAACTACTCACAAGACATCATATGGATCATGATCAGAGGTGAAATAATGGTAAATAGCAATCTGAATATAAACCTTAATTCAACGGTTCCACTCAATAGCATCAACCACAAGAGTAATCAACACCGGGAAAGTTTCCCCTAAGAATTTAACAAGATTCAACTCAAGATGTTACAGCGGGATGACATGGTGATGGTGGAGATGAAGGTGCTGGTGATGGAGATGATGATGATGATGATCCCGATGAAGTCCGGTGCAATGGTGATGACGATGGTGACGATCTCCCCTCTCCGGGAAGGAATTTCCCCGGCAGATTTCTGCCTGCCGGAGAGCTTTTCTCTCTCTGGTGTTTTCCGCCCCGCAGAGGCGGCGGTGTCTATCTCTGAGCCCCCCTAACTTAGGTTTTCGGGGACAATTGTTGGAATTATGCCCTAGAGGCAATAATAAAGATGTTATTATTATAATTCTTGTTCATGATAATGTTTATATTCCATGCTAGAATTGTATTAAGCGGAAACTTTAATACTTGTGTGGTTTATGAACAACACCGTGTCCCTAGTACGCCTCTATGGACTAGCTCATTGATTAATGATGGTTAAGGTTTCCTAACCATAGACATGAGTTGTCAATTAATAATGAGATCACATCATTAGGAGAATGGTGTGATGGACAGACCCAAATAAAGCAGAGCAATTAGATCGTGTCATCGTGTTCATCTTTGCGAAGCTTTTCCTATGTCATGTATTGTATTCCTTAGACCATGAGATAATACAACTCCCTAGTATCGGAAGAAAGCTTTGAAGTCATCAAACGTCATCCTATGTGAGGGTGATAATAAAGGTGTCTCTCAGGTGATCGGAAAGTACTTGTTGGGTTGTATGTATCGAGATGGAATTTGTCCCTCCCAAGTCGGAGAGATATACTTCGGGCCCACTCGGTAATCGATATCAACATCGCTTGCAAGCACGTGGTTAAGGAGTTAATCACAAAGTGATATCGGATTACGGAACGAGTAAAGTACTTGCTGTGAACGAGATTGAACTAGGTATGCCGATACCGACGATCGAATCTCGGGCGAGTAAAATATCGCGAGACGAAGGGAATACAAATACGAGATTGATTGAATTCTGACATCGTGGTTCATCCGATATGATCATCGCTGAGTGCGTGGGAGTCAATATGGATTTCCAGATCCCGCTATTGATTATTGATAGAGATCATGTCCACGTATTCTCGAACCCGTAGGGTCACACACTTAACGTGCATCAGCGCTAGGGTAATTTCGGGATATATGTGAAACTGTTTCAGAAGTTACGGAATTGTTCCGGGTGGAAAAAATATTAGTATTTATCAGTTATGAGAATTGATAAATATTAAGCAGTATTTATTTAGAAGAAATAAATAAAGAGAAGAAAAAAAAGAGGAGGAAGCATGCATGCATGCATGCATGGCTTGCGCGCTCGAGCTGGCTAGCTGATCGCATGCAATGACGAGGCCCCTGCCTCGAGCGCACGCGCGCTGGGCCGACTGGTGCGCTGCACCTGGCCAGCTGCTGCACGTTCACGCGTCAATCGTTCACGCGTCAATCGCTGCGTGTTCGGCTGGGATTCGGCCAGGAGTTCGACCCGGAGCCGGCATCGTGCGTGCGCGATCAGCTGTTCAGGCCGCTTATAAAAGCAGCAGGGCGCAGCCGGTTTAGAGACAGAAAAATAGTTCTCTGCGAAGCCGCTGCCCGCTTTCTGAAGCCTCCTTTTTCCGTTCTTTCTCCACCACGCAAACAGGCGAAGCCCTGTCGGCGAAAACTCTCCACCATAGACACCACGCCGTCGTGTTGTCGATCCCATCTACCACTCCACCATATCTCGCTGGACCGGGAAGGCGGAGTCGTTGGTGCGCTGTACGTGTGCAACTCTCGGAGGCGCCGCCACTTGCGGCGTAGGATCGGATCGGATCGCGAGGAGGAGAAGGCTAGTACGACTACGTCAACCACGTTCTTTTGAACGTTACCGCTGTGCGAATCTTCAAGGGTATGAAGATCTCATCTACCCCTCTCGTTGATTACATCTCCTAGATTAGATCTTGGCTTTCTTGTTTGTTGCGTAGAAAATTTTTGTTTACTATGCTACGAAACCCTTCAGTGGTATCAGAGCTAGATCTATGCGTAGATGTGTTTCACGAGTAGAACGCAACATTATGGTTGCGGGCGTTGATGTTTTCTGTTGCAAACTTCTTGTTGTGTATTTCTTATGGCGCGGTATAGTGAGATCGAAGCGGTCCAAGCCAACTTTACGCGACTGCGTTCGCGAGACCGGCTCCGCACTTGACGTGTGGCTTGTTCCATACATGCGGCTGGTGGATGCCAGTTTCTCTCACTATAGTAGTCATGGGACTTACATCGGATGTTAGCAACCATAATATCACCGTTGTGGCTTTTCGTAGGTAAGAATCGTTCTTAGCTTGCTACTCCCATAAGCCACGTAAAACATGCAACAACAAAGTAGAGGCGTCTAACTTGTTTTTGCAGGGAGTGTTTTGTGATATGGTATGGCCCAAGACATGATGTGTATGAATTGAGTTGTATGCAATGATCATGTTTTGTAATATTTCACGACTTGCATGTCGATGAGTTCACAACCGGCTGGAGCCATATGGTTGTCTTTATAATTGTGTATGACCTGCGTGTCAACTTCTTATACGCCATGTAATAGCTTTACTTCATCGCTAAGTAGTTAGCAATAGTTGTAGTTGCTATTCGTGGTGGAGGCAATCATGGTGGAGTGATGGAGATCATGCCGGCGCGCACAAGATGGAGATCATGGCGCGGAGATTGGCTATACCATGTCACATAAAATTATATGCATGTGATGTTTATCCTTTTATGTATCTTATTATGCTTAGATCGCGACGGTAGCATTATAAGATGATTCCTCACTTAAAGATCAAGATAAAATTGTGTTCTCCCCTCGTATGCGCCGTTGCGAAAGTTCGTCGTTTTCAAGCACCTCGTGATGATCGGGTGCTATAAACTCTACGTTCACATACAACGGGTGCAAGCCAGTTTTGCACACGCGGAAAATACTTGGGTTTGACTTGACGAGCCTAGCATGTACAGACATGGCCTCGGAACACACGAACCGAAAGGTTAAACATGAGTCATATGATTGATATGATCGACACTGAGTTGTCCACCATTGAAACCACATCTCTTCTCGTGAAGATCGGATTAGGTGTGGTGAATTTGGATCGTGTTCACTAAACAACTTGAGGGATGTTGAATTTAGTGGGAGTTCATCTAGTAATTTGATTAAGTTGGACTAGTTATCATGGACATAGTCTAAATTGTACTTGCTATGTTGTAGATCAAATGGCAAAGTCCAACTTCAACTTCAACGTGTTTGCTGAGAAAGAAAAGCTTAAAATCAATGGGTCTAACTTCACCAACTGGTTCCGCAATCTGAGAATCATTCTCGCTGGCGGACAAAAAGCCTATGTACTTGACAAAGCGTTAGGTGTCACCCCTGCTGCGACTGCGACAACTGAAGAACTAGCTGACTTCAATGCTCGTAGAGATGATTGTGATGCGATTATGAGTACCATGCTGTTTTCTATGGAACCGGAACTTCAAAATCGTTTTGAGAAGTACCGCGGGCCTTATGAGATACTTGAGGAACTGAAAACCATGTTTCAGACTCAAGCCCGTTCTGAGAGATATGAGATCTCTGAGAAGTTCTTTAACTGCAAGATGGAGGAAGGGAGTTCCGTTAGTGAGCACGCCATTAAGATGTCGGGCTACACTCAACGACTTGAGCAACTGGACTGCAAGATTCCAGAGGAGCTCAAGATTGACAGAGTTCTGCAATCACTCCCTCCTAGCTACAAAGGTTTTGTAGTTACTCATAATCAAATTGGTTCCACTGATACGATCACTGAGCTCTTCGCTAAGCTGAAAGCTGCGGAGGTGGATATCAAGAAAGACAATCATGTGTTGATGGTCAACAAGACCACTAGCTTTAAGAAAACTAAGGGTGCAAAGGGATCTTTCAAGAAAGGCAAAGGCAAGCATGTTGCCCCTGCTGAGAAGAAGCTCAAGTCTGGACCTAAGCCGGACACTGAGTGCTTCTATTGCAAGGTCAAGGGTCACTGGAAGCGCAACTGTCCGAAGTACTTAGCGGACAAGAAGGCTGGCACCATCAAAGGTATATTTGATATACATGTTATTGATGTCTACCTTACTAGCGCTCGTTGTAGTGCCTGGGTATATGATACTGGTTCAGTTGCTAATATTTGTAACTCGAAACAGGAGCTACGGAATAGACGGCGGCTAGCAAGGGATGAGGTGACGATGCGCGTTGGCAATGGATCAAAAGTTGATGTGATGGCCGTCGGCACGCTCTCCTTAGTTTTACCTTCGGGATTAGTTTTAAACCTTAATAAGTGTTATTATGTGCCTGCGTTGAGCATGAACATTATATCTGGATCGTGTTTATTGCAAGACGGTTATTCATTTAAATCTGAGAATAATGGTTGTTCCATTTATATGAATAACATCTTTTATGGTCATGCACCTGTTGTGAATGGTTTATTTCTTCTGAATCTCGAAAGCAATGAAACACACATCCATAACATTGAGGCTAAAAGATGCAAAGTAGATAGTGATAATCCAACTTATTTGTGGCACTGCCGTCTAGGTCATATTGGTGTAAAACGCATGAAGAAACTCCATTCTGATGGACTTTTGGAGTCTCTTGATTTTGAATCATTTGACACGTGCGAACCATGCCTCATGGGCAAGATGATCAAAACCCCGTTCTCCGGTATAATGGAGCGAGCAACGGACTTGTTGGAAATCATACATACCGATGTGTGCGGACCAATGAGTATTTCGACGCGCGGTGGATATCGCTATTTTCTCACTTTTACTGATGATTTAAGTAGATATGGGTATATCTATTTAATGAAACATAAATCTGAAACATTTGAAAAGTTCAAAGAATTTCAGAACGAAGTGGAAAACCATCGTAACAGGAAAATTAAATTTCTGCGATCCGATCGTGGAGGTGAGTATTTGAGTTATGATTTTCTCACGCATCTTAAAGCAAGCGGAATCATTTCACAACTCACGCCACCCGGAACACCACAGCGCAATGGTGTGTCTGAACGCCGGAATCGAACTCTATTAGATATGGTGCGATCAATGATGTCTCTTACAGATTTGCCGTTATCATTTTGGGGTTATGCATTAGAAACCGCTGCATTCACTTTAAATAGGGCACCATCTAAATCCGTTGAGACGACACCGTATGAACTATGGTTTGGTGCTAAACCTAAGTTGTCGTTTCTTAAAGTTTGGGGATGCGAAGCTTACGTCAAAAAGTTGATGCCGGACAAGCTCGAACCCAAAGCGGAGAAATGCGTCTTCATAGGATACCCTAAGGAAACGATTGGGTATACCTTCTACCACAGATCCGAAGGCAAAGTGTTTGTTGCAAAGAACGGATCCTTTCTTGAGAAGGAGTTTCTCTCGAAAGAAGTGAGTGGGAGGAAGGTAGAGCTAGACGAGGTTATTGAACCTTCTCTCGAGTTGGAGAGTAGCGCAGCACCAGAAATTGTTCTGGCGCCACCTGCATCAACAAAAGAGGAAGCTAATGATAAAGATCATGAAACTTCGAACGATGCTACTACTGAACTTCGCAGGTCGACAAGGTCACGTGCCACTCCTGAATGGTACGGCAACCCTGTCTTAACCGTCTTGTTGTTAGACAACAGCGAACCTGCGAACTATGAGGAAGCGATGATGAGCCCAGACTCTGAGAAATGGCTAGAGGCCATGAAATCCGAATTGGGATCCATGAGCGAAAACCAAGTGTGGACTTTGGTGGACCCTCCTAGCGACCGTAAGGCCGTTGAGTGCAAATGGATTTTCAAGAAGAAAACGGACGCGGATGGTAATGTTACTGTCTATAAAGCTCGGCTTGTCGCAAAAGGTTTTCGGCAAGTTCAAGGTGTTGACTACGATGAGACTTTCTCTCCCGTAGCGATGTTTAAGTCCATTCGGATTTTATTAGCAATTGCTGCGTTTCATGATTATGAAATATGGCAGATGGATGTCAAGACTGCGTTCCTCAATGGCAACATTGATGAAGAGTTGTATATGATGCAGCCCGAAGGTTTTGTCGATCCTAAGGATGCTAATAAGGTGTGCAAACTTCAGCGTTCCATTTATGGACTGAAGCAAGCATCTCGGAGTTGGAACCTTCGTTTTGATCAAGTGATCAAGAGTTTTGGATTTGTTCCAAATTGCTACGAAGCTTGTATCTACAAGAAAGTGAGTGGGAGCTCGGTGACATTTTTAGTATTATATGTGGATGACATATTGATTATTGGAAATGACATCGGTATGCTTAACGATGTGAAGAGTTATTTGAATAAATGTTTTTCAATGAAAGACCTAGGGGAAGCTGCTTATATATTAGGCATCAAAATCTATAGAGATAGACAAAGACGCCTAATAGCTTTAAGCCAAAGTACATACCTGGACAAAGTTCTGAAGAGGTTCAGAATGGATAAAGCAAAGAAAGGTTCATTGCCCATGTTGTCAGGTAAGATATTGAGCAAGGCTCAGTGTCCAGCTACGGTAAAAGATAGAGAAACTATGAGCAAAGTGCCATATGCCTCGGCCATAGGTTCTATCATGTATGCCATGCTATGTACTAGACCGGATGTGTCCAATGCTCTTAGTTTGACGAGCAGATATCAAAGTGATCCAGGAGTGGAACACTGGACAGCCATAAAGAACATCCTAAAGTATTTAAATAGGACTAAAGAAATGTTCTTGGTCTATGGAGGTGACGAGGAGCTCGTCGTAAAAGGTTACGTTGACGCTAGCTTCGACACCGACCCGGATGATTCTAAATCTCAGACAGGATACGTTTATATTTTGAATGGTGGAGCTGTGAGCTGGAGAAGCTGCAAGCAAAGCGTGATCGCGGGATCTACAACAGAAGCGGAATACATGGCTGCTTCAGAAGCATCAAGTGAAGGAGTTTGGATCAGAAACTTCATCACTGAGCTTGGTGTGGTTCCAAATGCCTTGGACCCACTGGAGATATTGTGCGACAACACTGGCGCCATAGCACTGGCTAAGGAACCAAGATATCATCCAAAAACCAAGCACATCAACCGCCGTTTCCATATAATTCGAGATTATATAGCAGATGGAGATCTGAAGATTAGCAAAGTACATACGGATCTGAATGTCGCAGATCCGTTGACTAAACCTCTTCCACGAGCAAAACATGATCAGCACCTTAATGCCATGGGTGTTAGATTGTTGCCAGATGTAAACTAGATTATTGACTCTAGTGCAAGTGGGAGACTGTTGGAATTATGCCCTAGAGGCAATAATAAAGATGTTATTATTATAATTCTTGTTCATGATAATGTTTATATTCCATGCTAGAATTGTATTAAGCGGAAACTTTAATACTTGTGTGGTTTATGAACAACACCGTGTCCCTAGTACGCCTCTATGGACTAGCTCATTGATTAATGATGGTTAAGGTTTCCTAACCATAGACATGAGTTGTCAATTAATAATGAGATCACATCATTAGGAGAATGGTGTGATGGACAGACCCAAATAAAGCAGAGCAATTAGATCGTGTCATCGTGTTCATCTTTGCGAAGCTTTTCCTATGTCATGTATTGTATTCCTTAGACCATGAGATAATACAACTCCCTAGTATCGGAAGAAAGCTTTGAAGTCATCAAACGTCATCCTATGTGAGGGTGATAATAAAGGTGTCTCTCAGGTGATCGGAAAGTACTTGTTGGGTTGTATGTATCGAGATGGAATTTGTCCCTCCCAAGTCGGAGAGATATACTTCGGGCCCACTCGGTAATCGATATCAACATCGCTTGCAAGCACGTGGTTAAGGAGTTAATCACAAAGTGATATCGGATTACGGAACGAGTAAAGTACTTGCTGTGAACGAGATTGAACTAGGTATGCCGATACCGACGATCGAATCTCGGGCGAGTAAAATATCGCGAGACGAAGGGAATACAAATACGAGATTGATTGAATTCTGACATCGTGGTTCATCCGATATGATCATCGCTGAGTGCGTGGGAGTCAATATGGATTTCCAGATCCCGCTATTGATTATTGATAGAGATCATGTCCACGTATTCTCGAACCCGTAGGGTCACACACTTAACGTGCATCAGCGCTAGGGTAATTTCGGGATATATGTGAAACTGTTTCAGAAGTTACGGAATTGTTCCGGGTGGAAAAAATATTAGTATTTATCAGTTATGAGAATTGATAAATATTAAGCAGTATTTATTTAGAAGAAATAAATAAAGAGAAGAAAAAAAAAGAGGAGGAAGCATGCATGCATGCATGCATGGCTTGCGCGCTCGAGCTGGCTAGCTGATCGCATGCAATGACGAGGCCCCTGCCTCGAGCGCACGCGCGCTGGGCCGACTGGTGCGCTGCACCTGGCCAGCTGCTGCACGTTCACGCGTCAATCGTTCACGCGTCAATCGCTGCGTGTTCGGCTGGGATTCGGCCAGGAGTTCGACCCGGAGCCGGCATCGTGCGTGCGCGATCAGCTGTTCAGGCCGCTTATAAAAGCAGCAGGGCGCAGCCGGTTTAGAGACAGAAAAATAGTTCTCTGCGAAGCCGCTGCCCGCTTTCTGAAGCCTCCTTTTTCCGTTCTTTCTCCACCACGCAAACAGGCGAAGCCCTGTCGGCGAAAACTCTCCACCATAGACACCACGCCGTCGTGTTGTCGATCCCATCTACCACTCCACCATATCTCGCTGGACCGGGAAGGCGGAGTCGTTGGTGCGCTGTACGTGTGCAACTCTCGGAGGCGCCGCCACTTGCGGCGTAGGATCGGATCGGATCGCGAGGAGGAGAAGGCTAGTACGACTACGTCAACCACGTTCTTTTGAACGTTACCGCTGTGCGAATCTTCAAGGGTATGAAGATCTCATCTACCCCTCTCGTTGATTACATCTCCTAGATTAGATCTTGGCTTTCTTGTTTGTTGCGTAGAAAATTTTTGTTTACTATGCTACGAAACCCTTCAACAATGAAATACGCAAAGGGGCGATGGCAGAAGTGTGCCAGGGGGCTCTCACCACAGGGCAGCGCAGCTAGGGTCTGGGCCACGCCCCCTGGTGGTGAGGCTGCCCTGTGGCCCCTCTCGCCTCCTCCTTCTGGCTTCTTCAGTCTTCTGATAAAATATAATTTTCTGGTATTTTTCTGGAATTTTCCTGATCTTCGAAATATGGTGTCTTGATGGTCCTTTTCCAGCAGAATCCTGACTCTGGCAGCAAATCCTCCAATGATCATCAAACATGTAAAAACAGAGGAAATAACATAAGTATCATCTCTAAATGTGAAATATATCAATGAATAACAGTAAATTATGATACAAAATAGTGATGCAAAATGGACGTATCAACCCCCCAAGCTTAGACCTCTCTTGTCCCCAAGCGAAAACTAAACTCGGTAAACATGACCACGGGTTTATGGAGTGAAGTGTCGATAATCAAAATACGGACAAGAAGCATCACATTCACCAAGGCACACAGTATAATAGACATCAACTTCCCTTTATAAGATATAGACTTGCAATAAGTAAAAGGGAATCACAAATAAAGATGCACAAGGTAAACTATAATTGGTGGTGGCAAACCTTAGTTCTTGGTCAGAGAACAATGAACAAACTATACTAGCTTTTGAATGGAGCCTTTTTAAAATAGAGCTAATATAGCAAAAACCATATGCTCAATGAAACAAACTTTTACATTCATAGAAAGCTTTCAAAGATATATTCCTTCAGACAAAAGCATTGTACTAACAAAAGAAATTAATAAACATGATTAAACGGATCAACATATGGATGAGTGAAACATAACAACTCAAATGCTTGCTTGAGATAGAAAGGAATAGGTTGACTCAACATAAAAGTAAAAGACAGGCCCTTCACAGAGGGAAGCAGGGATTAACATGTGCTAGAGCTTTTCATTTATAAAACAGAGATAAAAATTATTTTGAGAGGTGGTTGCTTTTGTCAACGACTAGCAACGGAGTTCTTGATATCTTCCATACTAAACAAGTGAGAGTGGTTCCGAGATGTTGATTAATTGGCACAGTGGTGCTCTTTTATAGCTTGGCACTCCTCCCCACTTTTCCTTTCTCAAACCATGGCTAACCGATTCCATCGGGTGCCGACCAACTTTCACATACCATGGAGGAGTGCCTTTTTCTTTTCTTTTTGAGATTACAATGGTCTGACCAGCTCCCTTACAAAATTAATGACGAGCAGATGAAGCTGCCTAGTCGAGGGGTACTTAATTTAGTATGGAAGATAACAAACCCATCCACTACATCCTCATGAGCTAAAAACAGTGGCACAAAATGAGAAGTGTTTGAAGGTTTTTTTGAAAGGTAGCACATGAAAATTTACTTGGAATGGCTTGAAATACCATGCATAGGAATTTATAGTGGACTCTTTGGAAGTAACTTGGCTTTTGGGAGTTGGATGAACGAGAAGTATTTCCTCTCAGTACGGGTTTTTTGGCTAGCAAGGCTGGGTAGCAAGCATAAGAGTTGCATGAAACAAACAAACATACATATAATAAGAACAATCATGCAAACTTCCTTGAAGGTACAACGATTTTAACTTTGAGAATAATATTGCTTATAAGCCAATCATGAAGGAAAACTGAAGTGATGTAACTACAAGCACTTCTTTCTTCTTTTTCTACTCAAACCTCAAGGTAATGTTGCTACTGACCAAGCTAAGTTTGCCAAAACCAACTAAATTTACTCATGCTCCCAAAGTGATACCAATACTAATCAACAAGACTAATCATATAAGAAACATTGCAAACTAAAATAAAGTGTGCGGAAAGTAAACGATAAAACTTCTTATTAATATTTCATTACCGCAACTCACACCAAGGGATACATAGATAACCAACTAAGGAGGATACTTCCACACTGCAAACTATTCTATAAGATAACTTCTCTATTCATGATATGACTCTACTTGAAAAGTAAATGAGTAAAAGGTGATGATGTGATACCGCGGCACTCCCCCAAGCTTGGAACAAGCCAAGGGGATGCCTATACCATGATGAATTACTCCTTCGGCGGTGGTGGTGAGTCTTTATCAGGCTTCTCAATCAAATCTTTCAGATCATCAATCTTGTGACTGAGGTTACGAATCATCTCTGAATTGTGCTCAACACGGCTCATGAACCTGTTAGCTAGAGAATCCCAGCTCTTGGAATTATTTCCCCATCCTTCTTTACTCTTGGAACTTCCTTCCCTTGCACTGTTAGAACGATCTATATCCCAACCAGAGGGCAATCGTGATCTAGGCACCTTTTGAAACTGATGTTCATGAATTAGAGTATGGAAAGGGTTGTTGCCTGATGGAGATGTCCGTGGAGCTAAGGTGTGGTGCGGCACACCCCCTCCGGATCTTACACGCGCGCTCTTCTTGAACTTGTCATGACTTGTCACCACCCCAATGCTTGCGATCATGGTGCTCGGGCGTGAACTATGATCTTCTTCCATCTCTTCTTCCTCGGCCTCACTTCCAACTTCTTCCTTCAGCTGAAAGTCTTGGTGGACATCTTCTGGAGGTGTCTTCTCCTTATCGTCGCTTGAAGAAGCCATGGTGCTCTCAAAACTTAGGATCAACTCCTGACAGAAACAGCTCGAAACAAAACATGACGAGAAAACGATATACAGACCTCAGGGACTCTGGGGGATTATATAGGCGAAAATTATACATCGAGACGAAATCACAGGAGGAAACCGGGACGGAAACGAGATCTGGGGTGGTCTCACCACAGGGTGGTGCGGCCTAGGGTGGGCCCGCGCCCCCTGGTGGTGAAGAGCCACCGAACTCCGTCTCCTGCCCATTCTTGTCTCGTGATTTTTCATATTTAATAAAAACAACAAAAATATTAATGAAAAATTTTAACGCGAACCTTTTCTGACTAGAACTGTTACCTATTCGAAAACGAACTCTGCAGGTTCCTGCAAATTGTCCTGGATGAATTCTTCCGGAGAGACTGTTTGAATAACATCAACATCTTCATTATAAGAATCTCCAGCAATATAATGTTTGAGTCTTTGCCCATTCACCACTTGTGTAGTGTCATCTTTCAACGAAGCAATCTTTATCGCACCTGAGCGGTACACTTCCACAATAACATATGGTCCTTCCCATTTGGAGAGTAATTTCCCTGCAAAAAATCTGAGACGAGACCTATACAATAGAACTTTCTCACCAACATGAAACTCTCTTTTAAGAATTCTCTTATCATGCCATTGTTTGACTTTCTCTTTGAAAAGTCTGGAATTCTCATAGGCTTTGTTTCTCCACTCATCTAGAGAACTCAAATCTAACAACCTTTTCTTACCGATGAGTTTAAAATCCCTATTAAGCTCTTTCACTGCCCAAAAAGCTTTGTGTTCTAATTCTAAAGGCAAGTGACACGCTTTTCCGTAAACCATTTTGTAAGGAGACATGCCCATGGGGTTCTTATAAGCCGTTCTATAAGCCCATAAAGCATCGTTTAACTTGCTAGCCCAGTTTTTCCTAGATCTATTGACAGTCTTCTGCAAGATAGACTTGATCTCTCTATTTGAAAGCTCTACCTGCCCACTAGTTTGGGGATGATAAGCAGAAGCAATTCTATGATTAATGTCATATCTAGCAAGAGTTTTTCTAAAACCGCCATGAATAAAATGAGAACCTCCATCAGTCATAAGATATCTAGGCACACCAAACCTAGGAAAAATAATATCCTTAAGCATTTTTAACGAGGTCTCACCATCGGCACTCTTTGTAGGTATGGCTTCTACCCACTTGGTAACATAATCAACAGCAACAAGTATGTGAGTATAGCCTTTTGAAGGAGGAAAGGGACCCATAAAGTCAAATCCCCAACAATCAAATGGTTCAATAACAAGAGTGTAACTCATAGGCATTTCATTACGTCTAGAAATATTACCAACTCTTTGACATTCATCGCAAGATAAAACATACCTTCTAGCATCTTTAAAGAGGGTTGGCCAATAAAAACCTAATTGTAGAACCTTTTGTGCGGTTCTATCTTCAGCATGATGTCCTCCATAAGCGCTTCCATGACATTTTCTCAATATTTCTTGTTGCTCATATTCTGGTACACATCTTCGCATAATACCATCAACTCCTTCTTTATATAAGTGTGGGTCATCCCAAAAGTAATGCCTCAAATCATAAAAGAACTTTCTTCTTTGCTGAGCTGTAAAAGTTGGAGGCAAATACTTGGAAACAATAAAGTTAGCATAATCAGCATACCAAGGAAGGTCTCGCGAAGTTACATTTATTGAGGCCAACTGTTCATTTGGAAAACTATCATTAATAGGAATAGGATCAAAAGAAATGTTTTCCAATCTAGACAAGTTGTCAGCTACAGGATTTTTAGCACCTTTCCTATCTACAATATGCAAATCAAACTCTTGTAAAAGCAACACCCATCTAATAAGCCTAGGCTTAGCGTCCTTCTTAGTCATAAGATATCTAATAGCAACGTGATCAGTATGAATAGTAACTTTAGAATCAACAATGTAAGGTCTAAACTTATCGCATGCAAAAACAACAGCAAGAAACTCTTTCTCAGTGGTAGCATAATTCTTTTGAGCAGCATCAAGAGTCTTACTAGCATAATGAATAACATTCAACTTATTATCTACGCGCTGTCCAAGAACAGCACCAACAGCAAAATCACTAGCATCACACATAATTTCAAAGGGTAAATTCCAATCAGGTGGTTGAACAATAGGAGCAGTAGTTAAAGCCTTCTTAAGAGTTTCAAAAGCTTCCTTACAATCATCATCAAAGACAAATGGTACATCTTTTTGAAGAAGATTGGTAAGAGGCTTTGAGATCTTAGAGAAATCTTTAATAAACCTCCTATAGAAACCAGCATGACCAAGAATACTACGAATACCTTTAACATCTCTGGGACAGGGCATCTTCTCAATTGCCTCAACTTTTGCTCTGTCAACTTCAATACCTCTTTCAGAAATTTTATGTCCAAGGACAATTCCTTCATTCACCATAAAGAGGCATTTCTCCCAATTAAGAACAAGATTAGTTTCTTCACACCTCTGTTAAACTTTATCAAGATTGTGCAAACAATTATCAAAAGAAGTTCCATAGACAGAGAAATTGTCCATGAAAACCTCCACAATTTCTTCGCAAAAACCATGAAAAATAGCAGACATGCATCTTTGAAAAGTAGCAGGAGCATTGCATAAACCAAACGGCATACGTCTATAAGCATAAGTTCCATAAGGACAAGTAAAAGTGGTTTTTCTCCTGATCTTCCTTTTTAACAGCAATCTGAGAAAAACCGGAATAACCATCAAGAAAACAAAAGTGCGTCTTCTTAGACAACCTATCTAGTATTTGATCTATAAATGATAAAGGATAATGATCTTTCTTGGTAACTTTGTTTACCTTTCTAAAATCAATGCACATTCTATAACCAACTACTACCCTTTGAGGAATAAGCTCGTTATTCTCATTAGGCACAACAGTCATACCTCCTTTCTTAGGAACACAATGAACAGGACTAACCCATCTACTATCAGCAATAGGATAAATAATACCAGCATCAAGGAGCTTCAATACCTCATTTCTTACAAATTCCTTCATCTTGGGAATTAAGCGGCGTTGATGTTCGACAACTGGCTTTGCGTCTTCCTCCATATTAATAGCATGCTGACATAAAGTGGGAGAAATCCCTTTTAAATCATCAAGAGTATATCCCATAGCTCCTTGATGTTTCCTCAATATCTCCAATAACCTTTCTTCTTCCTTTCCTAAAAGTTTAGAACTGATAATAACAGGATATATTTTCTTATCATCTATATAAGCATATTTAAGATCATCAGGTAAAGGTTTTAATTCAAAAACAGGATCTTCCTTAGGTGGCAAAGTGGTACCAAGATCCTCCACAGGTAAATTGTGCTTGATCAACGGTTGTTGACAAAAGAAAATATCGTCAATCTCTTCTCTTTCCTTCCTGAAAACATCACTTTCATGGTCCTCCATGAATTGCTGCAAAGCATTATTAGGTGCAAGAGCAATAGAAGCAAGCTGTTCAACTCGAAAATTTTCATCAGGCATGTCATTTTCATAAGAAGTCTTAGCAAACTTAGAAAAATTAAACTCATAAGACTCTCCATTAAACTTAGTGAAAATTTTCTCCTTCTTACAGTCTATTACAACACCACAAGTATTCAAAAAGGGTCTACCAAAAATAATAGGACAAGTTTTACTAGCCTCCTTACCAAGTACTAGGAAATCAGTGGGATATTTGGTCTTACCGCAAAGAACTTCCACATCTCGAACAATACCCAGAGGCCAAACAGTCTCTCTGTTAGCAAGCTGAACAACCACATCAATATCTTCAAGTTGACAAGCGCCAATCTCATGCATAATTTCTCTATAAAGCTCTAAAGGAATGGCACTTGAACTAGCACCAATGTCGCATAAACCATAATAGCAATGATTGCCAATCCTGACAGAAATAACAGGAACACTTGTTTTCCTATGCCTTTTAGGATGTGAGATAATGTTAGAAGCATCTTCACGAAAGAGAATATATTCATCCCCTACATCTTTAGTAACAAGGTCCTTCAATATAGCTACAGGAGACTTAATAGTAATTTGCTCATCAGGTTCTACAGCTTTCTTAGTACTTTTATTAGACACACTTACCAAAGTAGAATACTCTTTTACCTTAGCAGGGAAAGGTGTCTTCTCAAAATAAGGTTCAGGCACAATGCTATCAACAGTATAAACTTCAGTAGCTGTAGGAGGAATATGACTAATAGAATCTTTATAAGGTGCATGATATTTGTTCCAATCTTTCTTTGGAACATCAAGATAAGAGGCAAAAGCCTTAAGACAATTAGCAAGTATTTGAGAATCAAGACCATAAGCAGTGCTAACATTATGAAAGTCATCGGTTCCCATAAAAGTTTTAATGCATTCATAATCATAATTTATACCTGACTTCCTACCTTTGTCGTTTTCCCATCCTTCAGCATTTTCTTGGATACGGTCAAGGAGATTCCACTTAGCATCTTCCTTCATATGAGTAAATGATCCAAAATAGGAAGCATCCAAATAATCCTTATCATGAAGAGCAAGCCTTGCATAAAAATTATCAATAACAATATTATTGGGGAGCTCATGAATGGGACATTTGAGCATTAGTAACTTCAATCTCCCCCACGCTTGGGCAATACTCTCTCCATCATGAGGCCAAAAGTTATATATTCGATTACGATCTTTATGAATTTCACCTGGAGGATAAAACTTGGAATAAAAGAGAGGCACAATTTCCTCCCATGCAATAGATGGACCATCTTTAAGCAGCCGATACCACTCCTCAGCTCTGCCTTTCAATGATAAAGAGAATAGCTTCCTCTTGACCTGGCTCGGTGAAATACCTGCACACTTGAACAACTCGCATAATTCATGTATAAAAAGCAAGTGATCACTCAGATGAACAGTTCCATCTCCTGAATAGCAGTTATCCATAACACAATCAACAATTTTCATTGGTATTTTAAAAGGATCTAATTGAGCAGGTGGTGGTGGTGGTGGTTCATCCACATGTGCAGCAGTGGTAGAAGTGTTCCCAAATAGGAAACCAAATGGAGAATTCTCCATAGCACAATAAAATAAAAATAAAAGACAAAAATAAAAACAATACTCACAGCGACGGTTACCTTTACCAATTCCACTCTTCAATAGCGCTTCACTCCCCATCAACGGCACCAGAAAATAGTCTTGATGGCCCACAAGTATAGGGGGTGTATCGTAGTACTTTCGATAAATAAGAGTGTCGAACCCAACGAGGAGCAGAAGGTGTTGACAAGTGGTTTTGATCAAGGATTCACTGTAAATACTAGCAAACGGGTTTTCAGGGGTATTTGGTGATGCAAGTAAATAAAGTACGAGTAAATAAAAGACAATAGTAATAATTGCTGCAAGTGGCCCAATCCTTTTTAGAGCAAAGGACAAGCCGGTTGTGTAACTTATGATGACCAAACGTTCTTGAGGACACACGGGAGTTTCTGTCAAGTGCTTTTGCTTCATGCCGCTAAATAATCTTTATTGGTTTGATAAGTGTTATGGGGGTGAACCTGTGCTAGTGCACTACCCTTACTAGGATAAATACACACTTGTGATCAAGATAAATGTTATGGGGGTGAACTTGTGCTTGCAAGGCTGTGGTTAGATTTATCTTAATTACTTTCTTGTATTTGCAGATGCTTGCAAGGGTAGTGCGCTAGCACAGGTTCACCCCCATGTCCTCAAGAACTAAACAAACTACTCACAAGACATCATATGGATCATGATCAGAGGTGAAATAATGGTAAATAGCAATCTAAACATAAACCTTAATTCAACGGTTCCACTCAATAGCATCAACCACAAGAGTAATCAACACCGGGAAAGTTTCCCCTAAGAATTTAACAAGATTCAACTTAAGATGTTACAGCGGGATGGCGTGGTGATGGTGGAGATGAAGGTGCTGGTGATGGAGATGATGATGATCCCGATGAAGTCCGGTGCGATGGTGATGATGATGGCGACGATCTCCCCTCTTCGGGAAGGTATTTTCCCGACAGATTTCTGCCTGCCGGAGAGCTTTTCTCTCTCTGGTGTTTTCCGCCCTGCAAAGGCGGCGGTGTCTATCTCTGAGCCCCCCTTGACTTAGGTTTTTGGGGATGATGAAATATGCGAAGGGGCGATGGCAAAAGTGGGCCAGGGGGCTCTCACCACAGGGCGGCACGGCCAGGGTCTGGGCCGCGCCCCCTGGTGGTGAGGCTGCCGTGTGGCCCCTCTCGCCTCCTCCTTCTGGCTTCTTCAGTCTTCTGATATAATAGAATTTTCTGGTATTTTTCTGGAATTTTCCTGATCTTCGAAATATGGTGTCATGATGGTCCTTTTCCAGCAGAATCCTGACTCTGGCAGCAAATCCTCCAATGATCATCAAACATGTAAAAACAGAGAAAATAACATAAGTATCATCTCTAAATGTGAAATATATCAATGAATAACAGTAAATTATGATACAAAATAGTGATGCAAAATGGACGTATCAATAGTTAGAGATGAAAATTGAATTTCATGCACATCTTAGCCATTTAGGATTTGATGGAGTATAACATATATATTGGATTAAAGAAAGCAACTAAGATACAAAATTAAGCATAAAGAGAATATGCATGCACCTATTTTTCAAGATCTAAAGAAGATACAATTTAGACAAAAACACCAAGAGTACAAGGAGGTATAAAAGGTGTGGTAAAACACATTATTTGTCCAAATGATATCAAGGGAACAAATCAACAAATGATTTATTCAGAAAATTCAACAAATGAACCTAACAACTTATTGAGCATGAAAGAATAAATAAATAAATAAAAACAAGCTCAAAGATTTATCTCATTCAAGCAAATAAATTATCAAAGAAGGAATGAGATAACTAACTCCCAAAAGAGCAAGGTTCTAACAAATAAACCAAACCCTCTAAACTTTTCACAATGGCACAAGTACCAAAAAGAAAAGGTTTGTCTTACATCAACACACACTTGATAGGGATCGAAAGATGAGACAAAGTCAAGTAAGAAGATCCTCAAGAAGGCAAATAAGACAATGGGAGTTAAAAAATATTTCTTGGCAAGAAATAAGGACAATAAGAGGCAAATTCCAAGGTGAAGATGATCTAGAAGAATTACCACACATATATATATGAATACCAATTGTCAAAGACAAGAAGTTCATATTGGAATTATTTCCCGGTGGTGTATTGCAAAGATATCCAAGATCAACTTCACAATAAAAGGCATATGGTTAAATATTCAAATTAAGCACCATGCATGAAAAAGGATTCTTGGTAGCTCCAAAAATAGACAAACAATATATCTTGAAGCAAATGTTTCCTACTTATGATATAGAGAAATATATTTGAGTAAAACCTCACCAAGAATTCTTACTCAAACCAAGACCAAAGAAATGAGCAACAAAATCTTTTAAGAAATAATGGAGCTTGTTTGAGCAAACATGCCAACTAGGAACAAGATAATTAACAATATCAACTCTAAGTGGCAATACATCAAATGTTCACATTTCCTAGGCTTGTGATATGCACAAGGCATATTACTCCCCTATAATGTGATATCAAATTCTTTTCAATAAAGGCAAACAAATTCCAACTAGAGATAATTAATGGAGATATAGAATTTGAATTTCTCATGAGCATGGCATACCATATAGTGACTAGATAATCTTGCAATATCAATACTAAGTGGTATTACTCATGTGCACACATTCATAGGATTTTGAGGTGCCAATGGCAAATCACTCCCCCAAAATGGGATGTTCCATTAATCACTCGATAAGAGCCAAATAAGATACCATCAAGATGCATTAGAGGCTCAAAGAAAACACACAAGTATATGGTGTGCCAAACAACCAACACCTACTTGAATACACAAGATAAGTAGGTATAAGGCACAACATACACAAACACATACTTGGTACAAAACCAAAACATGCAAAGGGGCAAGTAACTTACAATGTAAAGAGATTAGGTACAAGTTACCGCAAAGAGGCACATTGGATATAAAATGATAGTGTCAATGACTTGGCTTGATGAAATAAAATTAATAAAGATCCCTTAATTCTTCATGAGGTAGCCAAGTCTCCAATACCCTCCACAAACACCTATTGATCAAGTTTTAGCTTGTTGGTCCCCAACCAAGTTGGGTCCTAAGAGGTTAGTCACAATAGGCTTGGCAACCCAAATGGTTCTTTTCTTGGCACCACTTTGAGTTCCAACAAACTTGGCAAAGATATTGCCATCCTTATCTTTCCCAAGAGAATAATCATCATCAACAATGATAGGATTAGATAAGGTACCGCTTAAGCATGAAGAAGCAAAGTGCCCCTTCTCACGACAAATATAGCAACAAGTGCTTCCCTTTCTCTTCTTCGTTGATTTCTTGATTTGGGAAGCTTCACCTTGTTTCTTCTTGGGAAGTGGCCTATCTTCAACTTGAGGTCGTGCTTGATCTTGACCTTGTGGCCGCTTCCCTTGTTGCTTCTCACTCAAGTGCTTCTTCTTCAATGGGCAAGATCTCACATGATGCCCTTCAATTTTGCACTTGAAGCAAACAATCTTGGCCAAATTCTTGACTTGGTCTTGGCCCTTCTTCTTCTTGTTGCTCTTGGACTTGTTCTTGTTATTGGAGTTGAATCCAAGTCCACTCTTGTCATTAGGGGATTTTTGCACACTCGAAATATTATCGAGTGTGGATTTCCCTTCATGACGCTTCTCCAAGTCTTTCTCAAAACTAGTGACTTGGGCCTTGACCTCTTCGATTTCCTCTACAAGGTTAGTAGTAATACAAGTACTAGAGGAAGTAGAAGCTTCATTGTTAGAGCAACAAGACATAGCAAGTAATTCATCACAAGATGTAGAAATATTATGCCTAGACAAATTACTAGGACTAGCACATGGTAATATAGCATTTTGGTTCAAAGTAGTGCTAATGTCCAAATGAGGCTCACAAGATGTTTTCTTAGTGATACTTGCCTCATGAGCTAACTTTAGCCCATTATAAGAGATTAGGAGATCCCCATGAGAGCCTGAGAGCTTTTCATGGCTTTCCTCCAATTTCTTATAATTGCTTGTTAGCAACTCAAGTTGAGCCCTTAGCTCAACATTCTCCTTTAATATAGATGCTTCACAAGAAGTAGAGTTAGTAGCACAAGCATCATTAATAGATTTAGCATTAGCAAGCTCACGAGATTTAATAGATTGAGATAGGGAAGAATTAGTATGCTTCTCTTTGGATAGCTCTTGCTTGAGGAGATTGAATCTCTGTTTCCCCTCATTAACAAGGGAGTTCAATTCCTTAATGGTCTCCTTGTGTTCAAATAAGGTTTCCATTAAGTGTTCGACTTTAGCACGAGCATCATTATTACCACAAAGAGAGGCATACACAATTCCCATCTCATGCAAGAAAGCTTCATTATCATCATCATTATCATCATCACTCTCATCATAAGGAGATGTGTTGGGATTCAAAGTAGGAGTTACCTTTGAACCGCTTGCCATAAGGCACATGTGAACTTGTGTAGATGATGATAGAACATCAATAGAAGCACATTCTTCATTTTTGAGTGTAGGACAAGCTCTTGCGAGATGTCCATACTCGTGGCATTCATAGCATTGCCTTCTCTTGATAGAAACCTTCTTGGTTCTTCTATTGATTTCTTCTTTAATTATGTGACCCATTTTTTCTTTAATTTCCTCTACATGGTTAGTCATACAACAACTAGAGGAAATAGAGTCATTTTGATCATGGTCACAACTAGAGACAAGCATATCATCACAAAATTTAATCAAGCAAATTTTAGGAGATATGCAAGGACCTTTAACACAAGAATGAGTAAAAAAATCTTGCAAGAAGTGTTTAGATCCAAACTCTCTACACCAATAGGATTTATAGAAATATAATCATTGGTGCAAAGAATAAGACTACCATCATCATATATGATTTCTTCACTCACCATATCATTACCTTGTGACAAGTCACATGTTGGTGAGGTAGAAGAAATTGACCAATCATCACGACCGGATGTGGTAGCAACTTGGAGCTCTTCATGATGTGAAGGTGAAGAGAGCTCCTTGTGTTCACTTTCAACCTCAATTGAAATGGACCCACCAAATGACTCTTCTAGCTTGGTCCATATCTCATGAGATGTCTTGCACTTTGAACCCATCAAGCAAACATAAACTATGGAGCTCACAGACAATAAAATTTCGTTAGATACTTGAGCTTCAAGATGTAATTTTTTCTCATCCTCAATAGATAGATTTTGAAGATCCATCGGAGGAGAAAAACGTACATCTAGAAATCGCTCTATATTTGGACACAAAGTCCGAAGAATAGAAAGCATGCGATTTCTCCATAGCATATAATTTGTGCCATCAAAAATAATTGTGTCATTGTGCACTAAATAACTAGCCGACATCTTTACTCTCAAGGCGGTGAAGCCTAAACAAGGAGAGACCTTGCTCTGATACCAATTGAAAGGACGAGATGTCGCCTAGAGGGGGGTGAATAGGCGTTTTAAAAACAATTACGGAATTGGCTTGAAGGAATGCGGAATTAAACTAATGTTTATTTTCTTCAAGCACAAAACCTAAATATGCTAGGCTCAACTAGGTGCACCAACAATAACTAGAGATAAGCAAGATAGCACAAGATATAATTCACGAGTGATAAACAAGATATAAGTACTTCAAGCACGAAGGCTATCACAAGGAAATAAACTAGGGTATAGAGATAACCGAGTGATGACCCACAAGTATAGGGGATCGCAATAGTCTTCGAGGGAAGTAAAACCCAAATTTATTGATTCGACACAAGGGGAGCCAAAGAATATTTATAAGCCTTAACAGATGAGTTGTCAATTCAGCTGCACCTGGAAACAGACTTGTTCGCAGCGGTTTATCAGTAGCAACAGTTTTATAGTGGTGACAGTAGTGAAACAGTAACAGCAGTAGTAGAATAAAAGCGGTAATAGTAGCAATAGTAAACAGTAGGATAAAATATTGTAGGCATAGGGATGGATGTACGGGCGTTGCATGGATAAGATAATTCATGAAATCAGTGAGATATGGGCATTGCAGATAAATAATGATAAAGCATCCTAGTACTAACAATCATAGGCATGTGTTCCGTATATAGTCGTACGTGCTCGCAATGAGAAACTTGCACGACATCTTTTGTCCTACCAGCCTGTTGCAGTAGGGCCTCAAGGGAAACTACTGGTAATTAAGGTACTCCTTTTAATAAAGTACCGCAGCAAAGCATTAACACTCGGTGAACATATGTGATCCTCACATCATAGCCATCCCCTCCGGTTATCCCAATTTCTGTCACTTTGGGGCCTCAGGTTCCGGACAACAATATGTGTAAACAACTTGCAGGTAAGATCATAAATAACAAGTACCATCATAAAACAATAACAAGTTCAGATCTGAGATCATGGCATTCAGGCCCAAAGTGACAAGCATTGAGCACAACAAGTTGCAACAATGTTATAAGCACTAATAAAGGATACTAGGCACTATGCCCTAACAATCTCATCGCAAATTACATGAATGATCTCATCCAATCCCTACCATCCCCTTCGCCTACAGCGGGAATTACTCACACATGGATGGGGGAGTCATGGATGGTTGATGGAGAGACGTCGGTGATGATGATGATGAAGGTCTCCTCCAAATCCCCGTCCCGGCAGAGTGCCAGAACGGAGTTTCTGGTTCCGAATCGCGGTTTCTGGAGGTGGCGGTGCAGCGGAAGTCTATCTGGGAAAAACGCCGAACCCCCGCTCCTTTCAGGTCAGAGGGTATATGTAGGCGGAAGGAGGGGTCGAGGCGATGGCCGAGGCGGTCACACAACAGGTGGGCGCTGCCAGGCCTGGGCTGCACCCCCTTGTTGTGTGGTGGCCTCCCAGCCCCACTCCGTCTCGTCTTCTGGCTCCGTGGGTCTTCTGGTGAAATAGGATTTTTTTCAATATTTTTCCGAATTTTTACTAAAAGTTGGATTTCTGCACAAAAACGAGACACCAGAGCAATTCTGCTAAAAACAGCGTTAGTCCGCGTTAGTTGCATTCAAAACACACAAATTAGAGGAGAAACAATAGCAAAAGTGTTCGGGAAAGTAGATACGTTTTGGACGTATCAACTCCCCCCAAGCTTAGCTATTTGCTTGTCCTCAAGCAATTCAGTTAACAACTGAGGGCGATAAAAGAAACTTTCACGAACATATTTGCTTCATAAGATGTATATATACTAACTATATGATCAAGTACTCAGGCAATTCATAATAAGAAATATGCAACTAACGTTACCTCATAGTCAAGCAAGCTATGAAAGAGTGCCAATGCCCTAATAACAAGTAACATGAAACATAAGAAGTTGCAAGATTGTAATGCTCATAAATAATATGAAAGAGTGGTATCCCGCTTGCCTTTATTTGTGGAGCAAAACATAAATGCTGAGGCACCTCTGAAGTTCAAAGGAAGACTAAAAGTAAAAATATCAAAAGATACAAGCATCAAAGTTATACCACAATTAACCGTGTTCTGGGACAAGCACATTACACTAAGAAATAGCTATGCTCTCAAGAAGGTGCTTAAAGTTAGAAGATGAAGACTCAACATCAAAGTAAAAGAAAGGCCCTTCGCAGAGGGAAGCAGTGATTTAACATGTGCTAGAGCTTTTTATTTATAAAACAGAGATAAAAATTTATTTTGAGAGGTGGTTGTTTCATGTCAACGACTGGCAATGGGGACTTGCTATCTTCCATAATAAACAAGTGAGAGCGGTTCCGAGTTCTTTGAAAATTTGGCACATTGGTGCTCTTTTATAAAGCTTTGGCACTCCTCCCCACCTTTTTCCTTTCTCAAACCATGGCTAACCGATTCCATCGGGTGCCCACCAACTTTCACATACCACGGAGGAGTGCCTTTTTTCTTTCTTTTTAGAATTAGATTACAATGGTCTGACCAGCTCCCTTGCAAAATTAATGACGAGCAGATGAAGCTGTCTAGTCGAGGGGTACTCAATTTAATATGGAAGATAGCAATTCCGACCACTACGTCCCCATGAGCTAAAAACAGTGGCACAAAATGAGAAGTAGTTGAAAGTTTTGAAAGGTAGCACATGAAAATTTACTTGGAATGGCTTACAAATACCATGCATAGGAATTTATTGTGGACTCTTTGGTAGGCTTGGTTTTTAGGAGTAGGATGCACGAGAAGTATTCCCTCTCAGTACAAGTGAAGGCTAGCAAAAGACTGGGAAGCGACAATCGGGAGAGCAATAACTGTCATAATCATGCTTGCGACAAAACAAAATTAACATAGGCATACAAATGATACAAGAACTCTGAGGCAAAGTAAATCATCGAGGCTTAATTGACTTTTTGTTCAGTCATATGCATGCTTGAGCATGTGCCAAGTCGATTCAATTGAAACTTTCAGAGGTGGATACCACAATAACATACCATATTATGAATAAAACAATGCAAGCAAGCGTCTACATGACATGCTGCAAACTATTAGTAAATTGGAACTAATCATATGAGAGCAAGAACTACAAAGCATCCATTAGATAACATATACCTTACATGAACCGACTAAGCATGTCCACATAGATGAGTATATGTACAAAAATGAAAACAAATAGAGTTCATACCAGCCTCTTACCACATCTCGGATTGTCATATGTCGTCATTATTTCCTTTCACTCGTGTGGCTTGAATAATATGAAGTGAATATCAAGCTCCAACGGAGTCACGGGAGGCTGAACTCTGCAACAAACTTTACAAAACCGAAGAAGAACAACAAATATTTTTGGGTTTTCGATTTTTGAAACAAGAACGGAAGGAAATAGCAAACAAAGCAAAATATTTTTGGATTTTTCAAACATCAAACCAAAAATAGCAAGTAAAGCAAACCAAAGTTAGAAACTAAAAAGGCAAACAAAGAGAAACAACGGAAATATTTTTGGTCTTTTTGTGTTTTGGGAAGTAGAAATAAGTACAAGAACAATAAAGAAAGCGAAACATGGATATACATAGGACCGACTAAATATGATAGGTAGATGAGTGAATCGTCGGCGTACCTCCCCCCAAGCTTAGGCTTTTGGCCTAAGTGGAGATCAATCCCAGCTCGGCCATGAAGTGGCGTCCCCAAAATATGACGAAGAAGCACCTTCGTCCTGATATGAGCTCGAGGACGCCCCGGTGTGGTACGTGGTGTAGTGATAGGCCGGCTCCTCCTCTTCCTCCTGGTCCACGATGCCATGCCGTACATTGAAGCCGAGCAACCTAAGCTGCTCGTCCAACTCCTCCTTCGAGTGCGACCATGGCTTGCTGTTAATACTGAACAAACTAGGCTGTGGCAAGGGCACTTCCCTTTCCTCTCTATCTGTAAATAACATTCTATAAACTAATTTCCCTGCACAAGAGTTAGCAAGAACAAAGTGATGGAGCTTCATGGCAGCAAGATCAAGCCTCTGTGGAGTCAACAATATATCATGAGGAGCAATAGGAAGTCCAAGAGCAGTAATAATGCGTGCAACAATAATGCCTCCATAAATAGGTCCCCTAGCGGCTAGGCGGCAAGCAATAAGAGCATCAAGGTTATACTTCCTGCTAACATCAAGAGCGGTAGCTAGAAAAGCTAAATGGTAGTTGCAGATATCGCTAGTGTTCCCTCTACCAAGAACACTAGTGGCAAGATAGTAAGTAAAATATCTAATAGCTGGGAGTTGAATGTTTCTTATCTTGCCACGCTGTGCTGTGCGGTCATCATCGTCAGTCACTCCTCGGTAGAGCTCCAGCAAATCAGTGGGCTGCTGTAGCATCTTCTTTGCCGTCCCAAACATGGGAATACCTAAAATATCACAAAAATTCTCCAAAGACATGGTGATAGACTTATCATAAATCTTAAATGCAATGGAAGGCTTGAAATGAGAGTTAGTGAATTTAAAGCTTTCAACGAAAATCTTCGTGAGAATAGCATATTGATTACTCTCATCCGTCATGTATGTAGTCAATCCAACCCTGTTAATAAGGAGTAAGAAATCCTCAAGAATCCCTGCATCACTCAAAAAGTTAGCACAAGGGAAGGTGGATGGATGCGCATCTCCATCGTCTCCCTCAAGGTTCGGTGACATAAGATCTTCATTGTAGGATATCCTATATTGAGCAGTGGATCTTGAAGGCCTTGATGACTTTGGTGCTTCTCTTTCAAAGACTTCTCCATAGGTGTAGTTGTCCATTTCCCTTTTCTGAAATTTTTAACAAACCTCATAAAAAATGATTTTGAGACAAACAAATGTAGGGAACTACTATAGGGAGTTACTAGAAGGCTAACATGCATCAAAATAACATTTCTAAGCAATAGAACAAGCATGCAAACTCATTTCACCTGTCACCTATAGAGCTAAAATACTCAAGAAATACTTCATTAAACAAAATTCTACTTGGACAATCGGAGGAGTCACATACCGGACAACAAATGCTCCAAATCTCAGCAACAATGATGGGCTGAGCAAGGAGATCGAAAAAATCGAGATGGAGAGCAGCAAGAACACGAGTTTGAGCTGGTGTGTCATTGTTTTTTGGGGAAGAGAAAGAGCTGGGGAGGAAGAGATAAGTGAGAGGCCAGGGGGCCCCCTCACAACAGGTGGGCGCGGCCAGGGCTGGGCCGCGCCCCCTGGTTGTGTGGTGGCGTGGTAGGTCCCCCTGAGGTCTCCCAGGTGCCTCTCTGCCCCATTTTTGACATAAAAATTTAAAAAGATTTTTCTGGAATTTTTCGAGAAACTTTATTTTCGAGGATTTTTTAGAAAAACGATGAGAGAATAAAACTCAGGAAAACGACGGTGGAGCGATAGAAAGCAAATCTTAACCAAGTATGCAGCAGCTCTAAGATATTCTAATATGAAACTAACAAAGGGAACAAAAATGAACAAGTAAATATAAGTGAGGTAAAGTAAATGCGGTGAAAACGAAGTTTCATTCATATAAAATCACTTTGTTAACAAGGTTGATCAAGTCTTGTTACCAAACTAACTTTTTATGAGGCAAAACTTTGCATTTCACTATATGCTTATGTTACCTCGACCTTGATAGGCATAGTCCCAACCATGACAATTTTATATTCTTCCTTGGGATTTCGCTCTGAACAAATAATTTGACCAACTCGAATGGTCTCAATATTCTTGATTGAATTTAGAGCATTCTTTCTATCAATCTTCTTGGGAACATAGACTGTATACTCTTTGTCATTGACATTAAAAGTTACTTTTCCTTGGTTATAATTAATAACAGCACCTGCAGTGTTTAGAAAAGGTCTCCCAAGAATAATAGACATATTATCATCTTCAGGCATTTCCAACACAACAAAGTCAGTTAATATCAAACAACTGTTAGCAACTTGAACAGGAACATTTTCACATATACCAATAGGAATAGTAGTAGACTTATCAGACATTTGCAAAGATATATCAGTTGATACCAATTTTTCTAGATCAAGTCTCTTATAAAGAGAAAAAGGCATGACACTAACTCCAGCTCCCAAATCACATAAAGCAGTTCTAACATAGTTATTTTTAATGGAGCAAGGAATAGTTGGTATACCTGGATCTCCAAGCTTCTCCGAAACTTTACCATCAAAAGAATAGTTAGCAAGTAAAGTGGAAATTTCCTCATTAGGAATCTTCCTTTTGTTAGTAACAATATCTTTCATATACTTTGCATAAGGAGGCATTCTAATAGCATCAGTCAAAGGAATTTGCAGAAATAAAGGTCTCATCCATTCACAAAACCTGTTGTAGTGTTCTTCTTCCTTAGACTTGTGTTTCTTACCAGGAAAAGGCATTTGTTTCTGCACCCAAGGTTCTCTCTCATTACCATGCTTGTTGGCAATGAAGTCTTCTTTGGTGTACTTTGCATTCTTATCAATCTTTTCTGGTTCCTCTTCAACTTCTTCTTTATCGGAAGCATCACCTGGTTCGGTTTCAGCATCAGAAATAGAAACACTATTAGGATCTTTACCTGCTTCAGAGGATTCTGCAACTGTTTTATGCTTCTTCTTCTTCTTAGAAGGAATATCATCTCTTGAAGTGCGTTGAGAATCTTGCTCGATCCTCTTAGGATGTCCCTCAGGATATAAGGGGTCTTGAGTGGTAGCACCTCCTCTTGTGCATATCTCACACGCTTGTTTTTCTCTTGCAGCATTAACTAGCAAGTCTTTTTGCACCTTGGTAAGCTAATCAATTTGAGTCTGGACCATTTGAAAATGTTTAACAAGTATTTTCACATCATTGGAGGTTCTCTCCACAATATCCTGCAACTTGTTAATAGCTCTGGAATTTTCCAACAAATGATTCTGCACCATTCTATTAAAATTATCGTGCTTAACAACAAAATTATCAAACTCACCTAAGCATTGATCAGGCGGTTTAGAGTAAGGAATATCTCTATCATCAAAGCGTTGGAGAGAGTGTACCTCAATAGTAGATGAGTGAGGAATTGGCTTACATAATTCTTCTATAGGAGGTAAATTCTTCACATCTTCGAATTTAATACCTTTCTCCTTAAGAGATTTCTTGGCTTCCCTCATAACTTCGTCATTTAATTCAATCATTCCTCTCTTCTTTGGTGTTGGCTCTGGAGTTGGCGCTAGTGTTGGTGTTGGTGTTGGTGTTGACTCAGCCATAGTCCAATCATCATGATTCCGGCTTATTTTAACCATTAGTTCTTCAGCTTCAGCCAGAGTTCTTTCCCTGAAAACACAACCAGCACAACTATCCAAATATGTCTTAGATTCATCAGTTAGTCCATTATAAAATATATCAAGGAGTTCATTTTTAGGCAATGGCTCCTTAGGCAATGCTCTAATTAAAGAGCAAAATCTTGCCCAAGATTCAGGCAATATCTCTCCTTTTCCCTGTTCAAAATCAAAGATTTTCTGCACAGCAGCATGTTGAGCACTAGCAGGAAAATATTTCTGAAAGAAAGCATTAACCAAAGCAATAGGACTATTAAGAGATCCAAGAGACAAATTATTAAACCAAGTCTTAGCTGCACCTTTCAATGAAAAAGGGAAAATCTTAGCAACAAAGTAAGTGCGCAGCTTAATATCATCAGAAAATACATTACTCAAAGTAGAAAGCTCATTCATATGGGCCATAGCACTTTCACCTTCAGTACCACAAAAAGGGTCTTTCTCAACAATAGATATGGAAGATAAATCTAAAGAGAAATCATAATCCTTATCTCTAATATTTATGGGAGAAGCAGCAAACTTAGCATCAGGAGATAAGTTATATCTAACAACACGTCTTGCTAGAAGTTTCTTAACATCATTAGTATCACGAGTAGCATGAGCTTCGGCAATAAAATCATCATCAAGCTCAATATAAGTGTCATCAAGATCATCACTAGGGCATTCCCTAGACTCAGGTGAACTAACAGGTGTAACAGTCGTGTTTCCCATCTTAGCTCTAGCAATTGTAGCATCTAAAAAGGAACCTAGTGAACCACTCTCATCAAGCACAGTAGAAGCATCATCTAAATTATCAGTGGCATTTTAAAACTCAGCAGACGAAGTAGCAGTAGCATGTGCATGTGGTGGTGTAAGCAACTTACTCATAACAGAATGTGAATCAAGAGCAACAGAGGTGTTCAGAGTCATACCTCTTCTTGTAGTGGATGGCAATATAGGAACTTTTCCATCACGAGGTTTACCCATGATGAAAGGATTGCAACGAACAATATGAATTCCAAGTGAACTTACAAATAAATCTATGCTCCCCGGCAACGGCGCCAGAAAATAGTCTTGATGACCCACAAGTATAGGGGATCGCAACAGTCTTCGAGGGAAGTAAAACCCAAATTTATTGATTCGACACAAGGGAAGCCAAAGAATATTTATAAGCCTTAACAGATGAGTTGTCAATTCAGCTGCACCTGGAAACAGACCTGTTCGCAGCGGTTTATCAGTAGCAACAGTTTTATAGTGGTGATAGTAGTGAAACAGTAACAGCAGTAGTAGAATAAAAGCGGTAATAGTAGCAATAGTAAACAGTAGGATAAAATACTGTAGGCATAGGGATGGATGTACGGGCGTTGCATGGATAAGATAATTCATGAAATCAGTGAGATATGGTCATTGCTAGATAAATAATGATAAAGCATCCTAGTACTAACAATCATAGGCATGTGTTCCGTATATAGTCGTACGTGCTCGCAATGAGAAACTTGCACGACATCTTTTGTCCTACCAGCCTGTTGCAGCAGGGCCTCAAGGGAAACTACTGGTAATTAAGGTACTCCTTTTAATAAAGTACCGCATCAAAGCATTAACACTCAGTGAACACATGTGATCCTCACATCATAGCCATCCCCTCCGGTTATCCCAATTTCTGTCACTTTGGGGCCTCGGGTTCCGGACAACAATATGTGTAAACAACTTGCAGGTAAGATCATAAATAACAAGTATCATCATAAAACAATAACAAGTTCAGATCTGAGATCATGGCACTCAGGCCCAAAGTGACAAGCATTAAGCACAACAAGTTGCAATAATGTCATAAGCACTAATAAAAGATACTAGGCACTATGCCCTAACAATCTCATAGCAAATTACATGAATGATCTCATCCAATCCCTACCATCCCCTTTGCCTACAGCGATAATTACTCACACATGGATGGGGGAGTCATGGATGGTTGATGGAGAGATGTCGGTGATGATGATGATGAAGGTCTCCTCCAAATCCCTGTCCCGGCAGGGTGCCAGAACGGAGTTTCTGGTTCCGAATCGCGGTTTCTGGTGGTGGCGGCGCAGCGGAAGTCTATCTGGGAAAAACGCCAAACCCCCGCTCCTTTTAGGTTAGAGGGTATATGTAGGCGGAAGGAGGGGTCGAGGCGATGGCCGAGGCGGTCACACAACAGGTGGGCGCGGCCAGGCCTGGGCCGCGCCCCCTGGTTGTGTGGTGGCCTCCCAGCCAAACTCCGTCTCGTCTTCTGGCTCTGTGGGTCTTCTGGTGAAATACGATTTTTGCAATATTTTCTTGAATTTTTACTGAAAGTTGGATTTCTACACAAAAACGAGACACCAGAGCAATTCTGCTGAAAACAGCGTTAGTCCGCGTTAGTTGCATTCAAAACACATAAATTAGAGGAGAAACAATAGCAAAAGTGTTCGGGAAAGTAGATACATTTTGGACATATCACCGAGGCACGCGGAGACAAAGATGTATCCCGATGTTCACTTACATAAAGTAAGCTAATCACCATTGGAGAGATGCGGGTAACCATGAAGGCCCCCGAACGCCACGAAGGCTCACCTTCTTCTCCGAGTCCCCCACGAAGCTAGGGACCCCTTCTTATGGTTAGCTTTTCCTCCACTCCGGAGATGGCAAGCTCCACAACCACTTCACAAATCCCACGAAGGGAAAAGCCCGGGCCTCTTCACAATCTTCCACGAAGAGGTCATCGCGGCACCAACCGCCAAGCCAACTAGGAGGTCACCCTCCAAGAGTAACAAGCTCACGGTCTCTCACTCGAACAAATCGTAATGGAGAGCTCAACACTATGCAAGGATGCAAAAGCAAGAACATAAGAGGAAGTGCTCAAATCCTTCTCTCTCAAATCCCACCAAGGCAACAAATGCTATGGGGAAGTTAGAGAGGAAGAACAAGGGTGGAGGTCAACCAATGACTCCAAGATCTTGATTCAAAGGATTCCCCTCACTTAGAGGAGGAATGATTCGGTGGGGATTGTAGATCAAGATCTCCTCTCTCAAATCCCTCAAAAAGATGCAAGAATCATTGGAGGGAAGAGGGAGGAAGAAAGCTCAAGAGGGTCAACAATGGAGGTGTATTTTGTGCTCAAGAACCCTAAAACACTTGGGGAAGAAGACCCCATTTATAGTCCTCAAAGAAAACTAGCCGTTTGGGGCGAAACTGCAGAAAATATCCTCACGAAAAATGCGATAACTTTTATCTACACCAATCAAAGTAAGAGGATTGCTAGCATTTGAAACAACATCCCTAGAGGTGGTGATAGTACATACCTTCATCTTTCTAGCCATCTCGTCTTCTCTTTCCCACCTAGCATGCAACTCTGCTAACATCCTAACATTTTCATCAATTCTAACCTGGATGGCATTCAAAGTCTTGCTTTCTTTCACATCATTAGGCAACACTTTTAGTTTCAGAAGTTCAACATCAAGAGCAAGGCTATCAACTTTAGAAGCAAGAATATCAATTTTACCCAACTTTTCCTCAATAGACTTATTAAATGCTTACCGATGAAGTCCTTGAGCATGACTTCAAGCTCAGAGGGCGCGCCCCTAGTGTTGTTGGAGGAATTACCATAAGAGTTACCATAACCATTACCATTGGTAGAAGGATACAGCCTATAATTGTTGCTAGCAAAATTGTTCCTATAAGCACTGTTGTTGAAGTTATTATTTCTAATGAAGTTTACATCGACATGCTCTTCACGAGCAACCAAAGAGGCCAAATGAACATTATTAGGATCAACATGAGCTCTATCATTAGCAAGCATAAGCATAATAGCATCAATCTTATCACTCAAGGAAGAGGTTTCCTCAACAGAATAATTTACCATCATATTATCAAGAAGCTTTGTTGCGGCGCCCAAGGTGATGGACATAAAAGTGCCTCCAGCAGCTGAATCCAAAAGATTTCTTGAAGAAAAATTTAGTCTTGCATAAAAGGTTTGGATAATCATCCAAGTAGTCAGTCCATGAGTGGGACAATTCTTTATCATAGATTTCATTCTTTCCCAAGCTTGACCAACATGTTCATTATCAAACTGTCTAAACTTCATAATATCGCAAAGCTATAATCTTAGCAAGAGGATAATATTTTCCAATAAAACCATCCTTACACTTATCCCAAGAATCAATACTATTTCTAGGCAAAGATAGCAACCAATCCTTAGCTCTTCCTCTTAAAGAGAAAGGAAACAACTTAAGCTTAATAATATCACCATCTACAACCTTATACTTTTGCATCTCACATAGCTCAACAAAATTGTTGAGATGAGCTGCAGCATCATCAGAACTGGCACTAGAAAATTGCTCTTTCATAACAAGATTAAACAAAGTAGGTTTAATCTCATAAAAATTTGCCTCGGGAGCAGGTGGCGCAATAGGAGTGCATATAAAATCATTGTTTTTGGTGCTAGTAAAATCACACAACTTGGTGTTCTCAGGAGTACCCATTCTAGCAAAACTAAAATGAGACAAGTAAAAATAACAACTATAAAGGAACTAATTTTTTTGTATTTTTGATAAAACGATGCAAGCAAAAATAAAGTAAAGCAAAACAATAACAAAGTAAAAGATTGGAAGTGAGAGACTCCCCTTGCAGAAATCTTCTTTCTCCCCGGCAACGGCGCTAGAAAGCTTGATTGCTATTTTGCTGGCATGTAGTTGACACTAGAAAACTTGTTGGAAAACCCCAAGAGAAAGTTATGATGAGCACAACAGCAAGTTTCCCTCAGTTGTGAAACCAAGGTTTATCGAACCAGTAGGAGAAAGAACCAAACTTCCGAAGGTTGATGCCCGCTAGCTTTGCGACACTCCGGACAATGGCGCCAGATATCTTGTCGGCGTGTAGCTTTTCACCAGCAGCAACGTGGAACCTGCACACAACACAACCAAGTACTTTGTCCCAACTTACGATGAGGTTGTCAATCTCACCGGTTTGCTATAAACAAAGGATTAAGCGTATCGAGTGGTAAAAGGTAATAGTTTGCAAAAATGTAAATAAAGCGAGTAAATAGTAAATGGTAATAGCAATGTAAAAGAATGGACCAGGGTCCATATTTCACTAGTGGTGTCTCTCCATAAGATAAATAACAATATGCTGGGTAAACAAATTACAGTTGGGAAATTCATAGAATAAAGATAGCATACATATGTCATGAGGATCATTATGAGATTCACCCTGGGCATTACGACAAAATACATAGACCATAATCCAACTGCATCTATGACTAATAATCCACTCTCGAGGTGTCATCCGAGCACCCGTTGAGTATTAAGTTGAGAACAACAGATAACTGCATCAAGCAAGTGCGTAATGTAAATAGTGCAAATGTCCTTGAACACAAGAATGTTGTTTTCTTCCTAGTGGCAACAACACATCTACAACCTTAGAGGTTTCTGTCACTCCCCTAGATTACTAGAGGCATGAACCCACCACCGAGCATAAATACCCCCTCTTGGAGTCACTAGCATCTACTCGGCCAAGATATCTACTAGCAACAGAGAGCATACAAGATCATAAACAACATAGAGATAACATAAAGATAATAATTCAGCACATCAACTTGACATAGTACTCATGAAAACCAACATAGACCAATGGTCTAAATACACCTTGATACAAAGATATAACAAGATTTGAACAAAAATCAAGGCGAAAAACGAAAGCTAAACGTAGTACTAGAAAAAGAGAACACTCGTTGAACGATAAGAGTGAAAACTAGTGTTCTTGGCAATGAAAAATGGAGTGTGTCTTCTCCAAAAGAAATATGTTGAGGTCCAACCATTTATTGCAGCAAACAAAACAAAAGAAAACTGAAAGCGAAAGTAAAGACGCTCCAATAAAAACGCATAGTATACAAAGCAATAAAAATATAGTGTCTTGAAAGGTGACCTGATTTTTGCCGATGAAGAAGGGGTGCCTCGGGGCATCCCCAAGCTTTAATGCTTGTACCTCTTGAGTATTTCTTGGGGTGACATGGGCATCCCAAATCTTGAGCTTTTGTCCATACTTCATCTCATCTTATTATTCTCCTTTCCATACACTTGAAAACTTCCTTCATACAAAACTTCACACAATTTTATTAGCAACATTAGTGTAAGTATGATAGTAAATCTACTCTTTTGGTCAAGTTTTAAACTCAAGTATAACACCCATTAAAGCATAAGATACTATAGCAACTTCCTCAAAAGTTCTGTGATCAAAAGAACTCAAAAAGAAAGCGATCAAGAGACAAACACAAATAGTGGCAGAAATCTGTCAAAACAGAACAGCTGATAAAAATCGATTTTTCCGAGGACCTTCTGTTGCTCAAATCAAAAAGTGCAAAACTAATAAAAGTTTGGAAATAACCTGGGGCATGTGCACAAGAAATATCAGATCAAAAAGATATTCTAAGATTTTTCACAAATGTTTACGGTGCAGCGCAAAAATCTGTTTCAGGACAACAACTTCCCCAAATCTTACCTTCCTCCAATTAGAGGTTCTTCTTGGCACAAAAACGAAATAAAAATGATAAGGAGAGGTCATTACAGTAGTAATGACTTCCAAGACTCAACACAAAGAAAAAATACTGAAAAGAAAACATTAGGTTATCTCCCAAGAGTGTTTTTCTTGAATGCCTTTGAGCTAGGCGTAGAAAGTGAAAATCAAGTATTTTCAAATGAAGCATTAAGATCAATTGTTTCCTCAAAAACACCACTCGCCACACTAGGCTCTTTAGAATCCCCCGAAGATGATTCAACTTGCAAATCACTCTTAGTTGAACTAAAAGTCTTAACAATCTTAAAAACATGCTGCGGTTTTGGCACAAACACCTTAGGAACATACATAAATATTTTGCTCTTTTCCAACAAAAGCTTTCTCCTTTTTAAATTTAAGAGAAGAGAAAATTGAACTTAAAGTTTCCATGGACTCCTCTAGTTTACCAATCCTAAGGTTTTGACTATCATGGATAGTGCTAGCCTCTAAAGCAGTGATTCTTTTACCGATACTTTCTATCGATTCATTAACCTGGCTAGCGTTATAAAGGATATTAGGCAAACTTTTCTCTAGAGAGCCTAGTTTTTATATCACTTCTTCCAAAGTGGTCTCAGTTTTAACAACATTAATAGGTGGTACTCCCACTAAACTTTCTATTGAAGTGCATGCTTCCAAAGCAGGAGTACCCAGAAAATGTGGTGACCCAACATACCACTGCATGTGTAGTATGCAAGTCGTTGACATAACTCCAATGAAACACCGTCTCACTAGTATTACATCGATCAGAGTGGTACAACAGAAACATTGCAGGTCCAAGGTAGGTGCATAGGATTACAATTTCATCATACAGAAGAGCTTCAGAACTTCCTCAACAGGAAGAGGTTTAGTCCTGGCGACTACAAATGAGAATAATATATTGAAGACTCAACTAGAGCTTCACTAATGTAGTTGGCTTGCTATAGAACTACTCTAGCTACGTAGGTTCTAGGATTAGGGAATTGGGTCCCTTCTACTCCTGTTCTAGTTTTCCACCAAGCTTGATATAGTTGTTGACTCCACTGATAGTTCTAACATTGGTAGAAGGCTTCATCTTTGTCTTCAGTGTCTCGAGGTTGTCTCCTTGTGTTGCCTCCGATCTAAGCAAGGGTTACGAGGGAGTGGGGTGAGTAACGAGCGTTACCCAGCAAGTTCATGTAAGGAATAAGGTGTTTTATGCACTATCTACAGCCTTAGACCCAAGAGTCATTCGGCAATGTAAGTTTTCATAAATATTTCTTCAAGAGGTTGCTTTTATTCAGAAGAACTATGTCCGTTAGCCTTCACAGGTTGATTAGAGCTTCGATGGGCTCCTTTCTTGCCGTGTTCGCAGCTCCTTCTCGGAACAGGGAGTATCCAGATACTTTCTTACACACTGCAGAGGTGGTCATTTGTACCCATAGGAGATCAATGCCTTGTTGCACAACCGAGCAGCTGGCATCGTCCACACTTCCTTGGTGTGGGGCCCAGTCGATGATCCGAGCCAATCGCTGTTCCTTCCCGCGACCTTGCATATCCACCCTTTTGCGGCTCTAACTTCGGTTCGCTACCCTCGCCGGTCTACACTTTGGTAGTTGCCGACCTTGGCATACTTGTCCTTCCTGACAATGAGTTACCCCCACCGGTTTGGTTACACACTTTGGGTAACACCGGCCTCAGCACTCTACCCCCGTCGTTGCGGCAATCCATCATAGACCGCCAGAATCGTGGAATCATTAGGGGGATTCCACCCATCCCGAAGCTCCGCGCAGGGAGACAACTGCTCCGAAACGACACGTCCGTTGATATGCAAGAGGGAAAAGATACAGCTGACTCTTCCGTCCTATTCCAGACCCTATGGTTGACCGTATTTTATGGCACAAGAATCACTGGTGACATTGGTTATTAATCCTAGGTGAACATTCTAGTTACAGTGGGACCTCCACCATACTCTTACCATGGTCCCACTGCCCACCATCCTAGGGCAACAACCATTTCGGTCGAAACCACTACTTCATATTGATTATGAAAAGAGAACCTTTTACTTTTTAATGCAGTAGTAATACCACATGTATATATTTGCAAGTAATTTGATAAAAATACACAAGAGATATGAGCAAGAGTGAACTTGCCTTTCTGACTGCAAGATTTTGCGAGTCAGGGTCTTCGATACGATAGAAATCCCAATTCTGAAATAGCAATCATCATCCGGTAGGGATGATGTTAGAAATCTGCAGCATGATATGCATAAGATATGATATGCATCACTCTAAGCGTAACCTAACCCCGATGATTTGTTATCATTGAGTTATGGTGATTTATTTATGATGTGTTGTACTTTTAAATCACACCATAACATGGTTGTTAAGCATTTTAGGTTAGATCACTATCAGGTGCTATTAAAAGAATAAGACTTTAACAAGAGCTATTGTTTTAGGGCTTTATACTCATTCCTTGCTACAAGGGAATGATGGTTAATGGTGAAGACAGGGAAGTAACAGTTTTAAGTTGCATATTATAATTAGCAATCACTTGGTTGATCATGCATATGTAAAGTCAAAGTAAGGCATACACATAGCAATATATAAGTAGTTATAGGGTTGACAACAATCTTAATATAACTTAGGGTTTTAATTTATAACTAAAAGGAAATGGTTTGATGCTTATTTCAAGGTATCTCAAAAGAATAACTTTTGAAGAACACATTCTTTAAAGGGTAATTGGTATTTAACTCATTTTAAGTGATCACAACTATTCTTAGGAATTTTGGGTTAATTAATAGAACAAGATTCTTTTCATCATAAGTTTCTAGGTTTTGACTATATAATGACAAAGTAATTGAGTTAATCATTCCACATGGTTGAATTGAGCACTGATAGCTAATTACTTATTTACTGAATGGAAGTTAAGAAATAACCTTAAGTACAAGTTACTATTTACTTGTTGATGTCCTGCATAATTTTAGTACTTAAAAGTATCTAGGAAAAATAGTTCCAGTGTTTTAGGTGTTAATGGTAAAGTTGAATTTAAGATCCTAAAACACTGAAGTAATAATTACAATAGGGTTGTTTAAGTGTAACAATATTTACTACATAAATAGAGAAATGATTTGATTCCTAAATTTGATTTAAATTCAGATTGAGAAATAGTACTTAGACATGTTTTATAATTCAATTCAAAATTATTTCACACAAGCATGCAAGATTATAATCTAAATAGATAGATTATGTTATTATGATCATTTTGGTATATCATTTGTATTTTTTTGATCTAAAACGAAATACTTATGATTTTTCTAAGTTTCTGATATTTCAAACAACAGCGAGATACTTTTTATACTGAATCAATATCTAACCCTAGCCATTGACAGGTGGGGTCGGGGCTTGGTCAGCTGCCACACAGGCCAAAGACTAAGCCAAGCAGACTGACATGTGGGCCATGGGCTCTGGGGTTCCTAGGCTGCCGTGGAGGGGGTGGTTCAAACAAGGACGCAACAGGGAACCTACTGGTGGTGGCGCCGCTCGGGAATGGTCACCGAAGAGACTCCGGCAAACTCCTCCGCGACGGCGAGCTCCGGCCAAATCACAAGATCGAGCCAGAGATGCCCATTTGATGTAATAAAAATATGACGGGGTGCGTAAGCTCACCGTGAGTACTATGGTGTGCTCGGCTGGGACGGGGATGGTCGGATTTTGAGGTAATGGTCGAGAAATTCTGACAGTGACTGAAAAGGGGAACGGCCTGATTCTCAGCACTCCAGGCTCCCCTCCCTGATTCCTTCCTTCCCGATGATCTCCTATGCAAGACGCATCTCCTCAGCTACTCCAAGCCCTCTGGGGAGACCTCCATCGACATCGGCTTGAAGAATCCCGGCGAGCTTTGTCGGGGTTGTTGAAGAAGATTGAGAGAGACAGAGAACATCCTAGGAAGAGGGAGTTATTGGAGAGGTGTTAGGGTTCTAAGGCGGATCTCGAGGTGGACTTATAGAGCACGGCGAGGTTGATTCTGTCTTTGCACTGCCGGCGACGGCCCAGATGGGGCGGAGGCGAAGGTGCTTGATTGGGGCGTGAATCTCTTCACTTCTTATGCCAGTGGGCGCGGTGGGGATGAGAACGACGACGTGGCGGTCAAACGAGTTTTGCGGCGGTCATCGATGACGGCCGGGACGTGGCCTCGCCGGCGTCGTGTCATCTGCACCGAGGAAGACGAAGACGACGCTCCTCTTCTTCTGTTAAAACAAATCGATATGGTGGAGGTGGACCGGCTTTGCTCGCGGGCTGGGCTGCTACTGGGCCGGTTCAGTGGGCTGTGGTATGGTAAGCTTCTCCTCTTTTTTTCTGTTTCGTTTTCTTTTTATTTTTCTAAATTCTTTTTGTTGATTTGAATTCTAATTTAACTTCATGTTGTTTTGCAGGTTTGAACTTGGAACTTTTTCTAAAATTCTCCAAGTATTGCATACAAAATAATATGGTGTATTAGATGATGTTTAGGTGCATTAGCACAAAACTATATTTTATATATTATTCGGATTTAGATAAATATTTTTAATAGGAATGAATTCAAACACTTTTATTAGAGTGTTCAAAACCTTGACCAAGTCTTGGATAATTACCATTGATTAGTAGAACCATTTATGTGCAGTGATATGATAGGATAACACTAACAGTGATGTTGGATTTCATGTATAGGTGTACCCCCTATATACATGATTTATGTTTCCCCCCCAACTTTATAAAGGAAAGTTGAGTTTAGAATAAAGATGCACTCAACTATAAGTGTTGAGCACTAGATGAAAGACTTGGTTGATCCTTGAGAGATTATTGTTTGGATGCAACTCTTGGATTTAGAGATAACAAATGCTTACAGGGTTTTGCTGATGATATTGCCCTATACTATCTGGTCATGGGTGGTGGTATGGTGCTGGATGATCTAGTTCATCTCCTATGATACTTGCTGGTTGAGATACATACATGCAAGTGTTCATTTAAATGAAAGGGGTGCTTTCCTTAATTTAGTAATCTGGTAAATAATTCCACACATGCCCTTGCAAAGGATATGGTATCTAGTTGATTTGGTTATATGCAAAGATGCATCTCAATAATGTGTAAGTGAGGTATTAGAGTGTTTACTAATTTATCTTAGTATGCTAGGCTATATAAGCATTCACACAATTAACTATTGGTGTGTTCACTAACTAATGGCAGCTAAAGATAATGTTCTAACCTTTGTTATGCAAGTGTAGGTGTGTAAATGATATGCATGAGTTGACAGTGATTTCTTGGTACATACACATGCATGATATGAATAGCTACTCTACATTCTCTGGGTTTGATTTGCTTCCTAGTAAATTTACTTGTTTGTTCTTGATGCTCATATGATCATTTAGATGTAGGTGATATGCCCCTGGATCATGTATATGTTTTTAGTAGATGATTTCAGATCAGAGGCATATATTTCTCTTGCTTATGGTGAGTTCTTCCCTTTTCCCTTTAACTACACTCCTCTACTCTCATACTAGACCAACCTGGTGGTCTTGTGAAGCTTGTTCTTCGGGAAATCTGATAAACCTGCATCTTGTGGCATGCCTGCACCTCCTAGCTGCTTGACCTAATTCCTAATTGAACTAAGTAACCATTTGGTCATGGTCTGGCTGGTTTGGTTCTTATGGTTGTGCTGGTGGTGGTGAGTCCTGCCCTGTTGCTCAACTCATGAGCAGGGTGGATTGTGTGATGGTGTTGCTGGTGTGATGGTGATGTTTCTTGGCCCTATCTAATGTATGAAATGGCCCAAATTCGTTGGTGTCCTCATACCATGATTTTATGGCGTCAAAATGGATGCCAAGGGGTGATGACCCACAAGTATAGGGGGTGTATCATAGTACTTTTGATAAATAAGAATGTCGAACCCAACGAGGAGCAGAAGGTGTTGACAAGTGGTTTTGATCAAGGATTCACTGTAAATACTAGCAAACGGGTTTTCAGGGGTATTTGGTAATGCAAGTAAATAAAGTGCGAGTAAATGAAAGATAGTAATAACAATTGCAGCAAGTGGCCCAATCCTTTCTAGAGCAAAGGACAAGCCGGTTGTGTAACTTATGATGACCAAACGTTCTCGAGGACACACGAGAGTTTCTGTCAAGTGCTTTCGCTTCATACTGCTAAATAATCTTTATTGGTTTGATAAGTGTTATGGGGGTGAACCTGTGCTAGCATACTACCCTTACTAGGATAAATACACACTTGTGATTATACCCCTTGCAAGCATCCGCAAATACAAGGAAGCAATTAAGATAAATCTAACCACAGCCTTAAACTCTAAGATCCTACGCTCCCTGGTGCAATGGTTTCCCAATGGAGGTTTAGGTTTCTGTCACTCCAGCAACCCCACAATTGGTAGCCAAATACACAATGCATCTCACTAGGCCCATAAATGGTGAAGTATCATGTAGTCGACGTTCACATGACACCACTAGTGAAATAACACCACAACAAATAAATATCAAACCATTAAATATTACTCAACATAATTCCACTACTAACGACTTGACTTCTCCCATGTCCTCAAGAACTAAACGAACTACTCACAAGACATCATATGGATCATGATCAGAGGTGAAATAATGATAAATAACAATCTGAACATAAACCTTAATTCAACAGTTCCACTCAATAGCATCAACCACAAGAGTAATCAACACCGGGAAAGTTTCCCCTAAGAATTTGACAAGATTCAACTCAAGATGTTACAGCGGGATGGCGTGGTGATGGTGAAGATGAAGGTGCTGGTGATGGAGATGATGGTGATGATGATCCCGATGAAGTCCGGCGCGATGGTGATGACGATGGCGATGATCTTCCCTCTCTGGGAAGGAATTTCCCCGGCAGATTTCTGCCTGCCGGAGAGCTTTTCTCTCTCTGGTGTTTTCCGCCCCGCAGAGGCGGCAGTGTCTATCTCTGAGCCCCCCCTTGACTTAGGTTTTCGGGGACGATGAAATACGCAAAGGGGCTCTGGCAGAAGTGGGCCAGGGTGGCCTCACCATAGGGCGGCGCGGCCAGGGGCTAGGTCGCGCCCCCTGGTGGTGAGGCTGCCCTGTGGCCCCTCTCGCCTCCTCCTTCTGGCTACTTCAGTCTTCTGGTAAAATATAAATTTCTAGTATTTTTCTGGAATTTCCTGATCTTCCGAAATATGGTGTCTTGATGGTCCTTTTTCCAGCAGAATCCTGACTCCGGCAACAAATCCTCCAATGATCATCAAACATGTAAAAACAGAGGAAACAACATAAGTATCATCTCTAAATGTGAAATATATTAATGAATAACAGTAAATTATGATACAAAATAGTGATGCAAAATGGACGTATCAACCCCCCCAAGCTTAGACCTCGCTTGTCCCCAAGCAAAAACTGAACTCGCTAAACATGACCACAGGTTTATGGAGTGAAGTGTCGATAATCAAAATACGGACAAGAAGCGTCACATTCACCAAGGCACAAGTTATAATAGACAGCAACTTCCCTTTATATGATATAGACTTGCAATAAGTAAAAGGGAATCACAAATAAGGATGCACAAGGTAAACTATAATTGGTGATGGCAAACCTTAGTTCTTGGTCAGAGAACAATGAACAAACTATACTTATTTTTGAACGGAGCCTTTTAGAAATAGAGCTAATATAGCAAAAACCATATGCTCAATGAAGCAAACTTTTGCATTCATAGAAAGCTTTCAAAGATATATTCCTTCAGACAAAAGCATTGTACTGACAAAAGAAGTTAGTAAACATGATTAAACGGATCAACATCTGGATGAGTGAAACATAACAACTCAAATGTTTGTTTGAGATAGAAGGGAATAGGTTGACTCAACATGAAAGTAAAAGACAGACCCTTCGCAGAGGGAAGCCGGGATTAAATATGTGATAGAGCTTTTCATTTGTAAAACAGAGGTAAAATTTGTTTTGAGAGGTGGTTGCTTTTGTCAACGACTAGCAACGGAGTTCTTGATATCTTCCATACTAAACAAGTGAGAGCGATTCCGAGATGTTTGATTAGTTGGCACAATTGTGCTCTTTTATAGCTTGGCACTCCTCCCCACCTTTTCTTTTCTCAAACCATGGCTAACCGATTCCATCGGGTGCCAACCAACTTTCACATACCATGGAGGAGTGCCTTTTCTTTTCTTTTTGAGATTATAATGGTCTGACCAGCTCCCTTGCAAAATTAATGACGAGCAGATGAAGCTGCCTAGTCGAGGGGTACTTAATTTAATATGAAAGATAACAAACCCATCCACTATGTCCTCATGAGCTAAAAATAGTGGCACAAAATGAGAAGTATTTGAAGGTTTTTGAAAGGTAGCACATGAAATTTTACTTGGAATGGCTCAAAATACCATGCATAGGAATTTATAGTGGACTCTTTGGAAGTAACTTGGTTTTTGGGAGTTGGATGCACGAGAAGTATTTCCTCTCATTACAGGTTTTTGGCTAGCAAGGCTGGGGAGCAAGCATAAGAGTTGCATGAAACAAACAAACATACATATAATAAGAACAATCATGCAAACTTCCTTGAAGGTACAATGATTTTAACTTTGAGAATAATAATGCTTATAAGCCAAACATGAAGGAAAATTGAAGCGATGTAACTACAAACACTTCTTTCTTCTTTTTCTACTCAAAATTCAAGGTAATGTTGCTACTGACCAAGCTAAGTTTGCCAAAACCAACTAAATTTACTCATGCTCCCAAAGTGATACCAATACTAATCAACAAGACTAGTCATATAAGAAACATTGCAAACTAAAATAAAATTTGCGGAAAGTAAATGATAAAACTTCTCATTAATATTTCATTACCGCAACTCACACCAAGGGATACATAGATAACCAACTAAGGAGGATACTTCCACACTGCAAACTATTCTATAAGATAACTTCTCTATTCATGATATGACTCTACTTGAAAAGTAAATGAGTAAAAGGTGATGATGTGATACCGCGGCACTCCCCCAAGCTTGGAACAAGCCAAGGGGATGCCTATACCATGATGAATTACTCCTTTGGCGGTGGTGGGTAATCTTTAATAAGCTTCTCAATCAAATCTTTCAAATCATCGATCTTGTGACTGAGGTTACGAATCATCTCTGAATTGTGCTCAATACGGCTCATGAACCTGTCAGCCAGAGAGTCCCAGCTCTTGGAATTATTTCCCCGTCCTTCTTCACACTTGGAACTTTCTCTCCCTGCATTGTTAGAACGATCTATATCCCAACCAGAGGGCAATCATGATCTAGGCACCTTTTGAATCTGATGTTCACGAATTATAGTATGGAAAGGGTTGTTGCCTGACGGAGATGTCTGAGGAGCTAAGATGTGGCGCGGCACTCCCCCTCTGGTTCTTATACGTGCGCTCTTCTTGAACTTGTCATGACTTGTCACCACACCAATGCTTCCGATCATGGTGCTCGGGCGTGAACTTTGATCTTCTTCCATCTCTTCTTCATCGGCCTCACTTTCAACTTCTTCCTTCAGCTGAAGGTCTTGGTGGTCATCTTCCGGAGTTGTTTTCTTTTTGTTGTCGCTTGAAGAGTCCATGATCCGCCCAAAACTAAGAACAATCTCCTGACAGAAACAACTCGAAACAAAAACAAAACAAGATTACGATATACAAACCTTGGGTGCTCCGGGGGGTTATATAGGCGAAAATTAAACATCGAAGCGTAATCACAGGAGGAAATCAGGACAGAAACGAGCTCCGGGGTGGTCTCACCATAGGGCGGCGCGGCCTGGGGTGGACCCGCGCCCCCTGGTGGTGAGGTGCCACCGGACTCCGCCTCCTGCCCGTTTTCGTCTCGTGATTTTTCATATTTAGCAAAAATGATAAAAATATTAATAGAAAATTTTTTCGCGAACCTTTTCTGACTGGACTGTTACCTATTCGAAAACGAACTCTGCAGGTTCCTGCATATTGTCCTGGATGAATTCTTCTGGAGAAACCGTTTGAATAACATCAACATCTTCATTATATGAATCTCCATCAATATAATGTTTGAGTCTTTGCCCATTCACCACTTGTGTAGTGTCATCTTTCAATGAAGCAATCTTTATCGCACCTGAGCGGTACACTTCCACAATAACATATGGTCCTTCCCATTTCGAGAGTAATTTTCCTGCAAAAAATCTGAGACGAGACCTATACAATAGAACTTTCTCACCAACATGAAACTCTCTCTTAAGAATTCTCTTATCTTGCCATTGTTTGACTTTCTCTTTGAAAAGTCTGGCATTCTCATAAGATTCATTTCTCCACTCATCTAGAGAACTCAAATCTAACAACCTTTTCTTACTGGCAAGTTTAAAATCCCTATTAAGCTCTTGCACTGCCCAAAAAGCTTTGTGTTCTAATTCTAAAGGCAAGTGACACGCTTTTCCGTAAACCATTTTGTAAGGTGACATGCCCATGGGGTTCTTATAAGCAGTTCTATAAGCCCATAAAACATCGTTTAACTTGTTAGCCCAATTTTTCCTAGATCTATTGACAGTCTTCTGCAAGATAGACTTGATCTCTCTATTCGAAAGCTCTACCTGCCCACTAGTTTGGGGATGATAAGCAGAAGCAATTCTATGATTGACATCATATCTAGCAAGAGTTTTTCTAAAACCGCCATGAATAAAATGAGAACCTCCATCAGTCATAAGATATCTAGGCACACCAAACCTAGGAAAAATAACATCCTTAAGCATTTTTAACGAGGTCTCACCATCGGCACTTTCTGTAGGCATGGCTTCTACCCACTTGGTAACATAATCAACAACGACAAGTATGTGAGTATAGCCTTTTGAAGGAGGAAAAGGACCCATAAAGTCAAATCCCCAACAATCAAATGGTTCAATAACAAGAGTGTAACTCATAGGCATTTCATTACGTCTAGAAATATTACCAACTCTTTGACATTCATCGCAAGATAAAACATACCTTCTAGCATCTTTAAAGAGGGTTGGCCAATAAAAACCTGATTGTAGAACCTTTTGTGCAGTTCTATCTCCAGCATGATGTCCTCCATAAGCGCTTCCATGACATTTTCTCAATATTTCTTGTTGCTCATACTCTGGTACACATCTTCGCATAATACCATCAACTCCTTCTCTATATAAGTGTGGGTCATCCAAAAAATAACGCCTCAAATCATAAAAGAACTTTCTTCTTTGTTGAGCTATAAAGGTTGGAGGCAAATACTTGGAAACAATAAAATTAGCATAATCAGCATACCAAGGAAGGTCTCACGAAGTTACATTTATTGAAGCCAACTGTTCATTTGGAAAACTATCATTAACAGGAATAGGATCAAAAGAAATGTTTTCCAATCTAGACAAATTGTCGGCAACAGGATTTTCAGCACCTTTCCTATCTACAATATGCAAATCAAACTCTTGTAAAAGCAACACCCATCTAATAAGCCTAGGCTTAGCATCCTTCTTAGTCATAAGATATCTAATGGCAGCATGATCAGTATGAATAGTAACTTTAGAATCAACAATGTAAGGTCTAAACTTATCACATGCAAAAACAACAACAAGAAACTCTTTCTCAGTGGTAGCATAATTCTTCTGAGCAGCATCAAGAGTCTTACTAGCATAGTGGATAACAGTCAACTTATTATCTACGCGCTGTCCAAGAACAGCACCAACAGCAAAATCACTAGCATCGCACATAATTTCAAAGGGTAAATTCCAATCAGGTGGTTGAACAATAGGAGCAGTAGTTAAAGCCTTCTTAAGAGTTTCAAAAGCTTCCTTACAATCATCATCAAAGACAAATGGTACATCTTTTTGAAGAAGATTAGTAAGAGGCTTTGAAATCTTAGAGAAATCTTTAATAAACCTCCTATAGAAACCAGCATGACCAAGAATACTATGAATACATTTAACATCTCTAGGACATGGCATTTTCTCAATTGCCTCAACCTTTGCTCTGTCAACTTCAATACCTCTTTCAGAAATTTTATGTCCAAGGACAATTCCTGCATTTACCATAAAGTGGCATTTCTCCCAATTAAGAACAAGATTAGTTTCTTCACACCTCTGCAAAACTTTATCAAGATTGTGCAAGCAGTTATCAAAAGAAGTTCCATAGACGGATAAATTGTCCATGAAAACCTCCACAATTTCTTCACAAAAACCATGAAAAATAGCAGACATGCATCTTTGAAAAGTAGCAGGAGCATTGCATAAACCAAATGGCATACGTCTATAAGCATAAGTTCCATAAGGACAAGTAAAAGTGGTTTTCTCTTGATCCTTCGGTTTAACAGCAATCTGAGAGAAACCGGAATAACCATCAAGAAAACAAAAATGAGTCTTCTTAGATAACCTCTCTAGCATTTGATCTATAAACGATAAAGGATAATGATCTTTCTTGGTAACTTTGTTTACCTTCCTAAAATCAATGCACATTCTATAACCAACTACTACCCTTTGAGGAATAAGCTCGTTATTCTCATTAGGCACAACAGTCATACCTCCTTTCTTAGGAACACAATGAACAAGACTAACCCATCTACTATCAGCAATAGGATAAATAATACCAGCATCAAGGAGCTTCAATACATCATTTCTTACCACTTCCTCCATCTTGGGAATTAAGCGGCGTTGATGTTCAACAACTAGCTTTGCGTCTTCCTCCATATTAATAGCATGCTGACATAAAATGGGAGAAATCCCTTTTAAATCATCAAGAGTATATCCCATAGCTCCTCGATGTTTCCTCAATATCTCCAATAACCTTTCTTCTTCCTTTCCTGAAAGCTTGGAACTGATAATAACAGGATATATTTTCTTATCATCTATATAAGCATATTTAAGATCATCAGGTAAAGGTTTTAATTCAATAACAGGATCTTCCTCAGGTGGTAAAGTGGTACCAAGATCCTCCACAGGTAAATTGTGCTTGATCAACGGTGGTTGATGAAAGAAAACATCGTCAATCTCTTCTCTTTCCTTCTTGTAGACATCACTTTCATGGTCCTCCATGAATTGCTGCAAAGCATTATTAGGAGCAAGGGCAATAGAAGCAAGTTGCTCAACTCGAAAATTTTCATTAGGCATGTCATTTTCATAAGAAGTCTTAGCAAACTTAGAAAAATTAAACTCATAAGATTCTCCATTAAACTTAGTGAAAATTTTCTCCTTCTTACAGTCTATCATAGCACCACAAGTATTCAGAAAGGGTCAACTAAAAATAATAGGAAAAGTTTTACTAGCTTCCGTACCAAGTACTAGGAAATCAATGGGATATTTGGTCTTACCTCAAAGAACTTCCACATCCCGAACAATACCAAGAGGCCAAACAGTCTCTCTGTTAGCAAGCTGAACAACCACATCAATATCCTCAAGTTCACAAGGGCCAATCTCATGCATGATTTCTGTGTAAAGCTCTAAAGGAATGGCACTTGAACTAGCACCAATATCACATAAACCATAATAGCAATGATCGCCAATCCTGATAGAAATAACAGGAACACTTGTTTTCCTACGCCTATTAGGATGTGAAATAATGTTAGTAGCATCTTCACAAAAGATAATATATTCATCCCCTACATCTTTAGTAACAAGGTCCTTCAATATAGCCACAGGAGACTTAATAGTAATTTGCTCATCAGGTTCTACAACCTTCTTAGTACTCTTATTAGACACACTTACCAAAGTGGAATGCTCTTTTACCTTAGCAGGGAAAGGTGTCTTCTCAAAATAAGGTTCAGGCAAAATGCTATCAACAGTACAAACTTCAGTAGCTGCAGCAGGAATATGACTGATAGAATCTTTATAAGGCGCATGATATTTGTTCCAATCTTTCTTTGGAACATCAAGATAAGAGGCAAAAGCCTTTAAACAATTAGCAAGTATTTGAGAATCAAGACCATAAGCAGTGCTAACATTATGGAAGTCATCGGTTCCCATAAAAGTTTTAATGCATTCATAATCATAATTTATACCTGACCTCCTACCTTTGTCGTTTTCCCATCCTTCAGCATTTTCTTGAATACGGTCCATGAGATTCCACTTAGCATCTTCTTTCATATGAGTAAATGATCCAAAACAGGAGGCATCCAAATAATCCTTATCATGAAGAGCAAGCCTCGCATAAAAATCTATTATCTACTAAAAGCACAATACGGAAGTCTAAAATAAAGACATCACGTTGATCCACATGTACTAAAATTATTTGATTCGTTGATCTTAATTACAACGGTTAAGATTTAAAGTCAGAAGAGGTTACGTAAAATATAACCACGTACCACATGTCACTTCCAAACAGTTTTTTTTTCTGATTGAGCTTACCATGTAAGGCACGTTGGTGAAAAAAAAGACCATGAGATATATAAACCTAACATAATATATGTGCTTGTGCATGAGGCATCGGTGCAAAAAAAAGGATGAGCCGTCTCCAGTTGGGACTTGGGACATGCAAGTGTTTTGCTTAAACACGACATGATATAACTTATGGGGTTCTGATGTGAAGCTAGCTAGATTCAATTAATTGGCTACTAATACACACAACGCTCCATAGCTAGCGTGTTGTGAACCTAGCTAGCTTGATGACGAGTATATATAATTGATCTGGTGCTTGCAAAAATATCCACTCCATCCCAACTCAGGTTCGAGTAGCTTGTGCTGCACATCGACGAGGAAGGCGAAGTTTAACTAGATTCGATACTAATACGGAGTTGGCCAGATAGGGAGCCATTCTATTCCGTAAAAAGGCCGAGTGTCTATATGTATATACCTTCAAGTAAAGCACATTGGCAAGCAATGGCGGCAAGAAGAAAATCATGGTTTGTGCAACACTTATTTTCCTCTACTCGATCTAATTCTGAATTCTGAATTGTGGAATAACTCCTGAATAGTTCACTGAGGGTCATTGGTGGATGTTCCAGTCTATTGTTCTTTAAGACCTGATCAGGTGCGTTGAGTAGGAAATATATTCCAAATCAGAAATATAATCCAAATCAGAAATTTTGTTTCATATTCCAATATGATAAAGACTACACTCAAGCTAGCAATAGGACATGATCTATGTCCCTAAAAACGTATAAGACATGTTTATCTACATTAATTATTAATAATTAATAATATACTAAAAGCAATATATGGAATAAAAATAGGGAGATAAGCTATAAAATCCTATTAAAAGCAAAAAATCTGACCATCAATTTGGTAGATCAATAAACCACAACCATCAGATCTTGATATGATTTGTAATATTTATGAATCAATTCAATATATGTGAGTTCCTATTATTTATAACTCTTTAGAGATGACAAGAAGTCTGATTGCAGTATGACGTATCTGTATACTTTTAATAACGTGAGTTAAATAATCTCCCTCGAACTTTACTCACTTCATCAATCACTCTATTTTCAATTAAAATATCATCTGAAATTACAATGGTTGATAAATACTGGTCAATCTTTTTATATTTACAACCAGGATAATCCCATTAAAAATTGTGTATATGTCACACAAATTAACTGTATAATAAAAACATGTATAATCATCTAGAAAAAAGATAGAACATTCTTGCTTCTAAATCCTTAAGTGATGAGAGACAAAACATTAAACATACAAAACTGATAAACATCCCAAATTAGTCGACAAACTACTAATGGAAACATCCTTCACACTCCAAAATATTTTGGTTTGGTGATACAACAGAGCTAGGTCACCACATATTTCCACTAGATATGTTCCATATTTGGTATCCACACAATATGTCAATATATTTTTAGTAAAAATACCTGAATCATACACTTAATTCTTATGAACTGTTTTGGCTATATAACTTTGTTTGTATAGTAATATATTTGGACTTATTCGTATGTGTCTTTATCTCGTGTAACAAAATCAACATAGGAGCACATGTCATTCAAATTTCTCAATAAAATTGACGAGTGATTGATGGCATTGAAGGTTATCTATGCTGCGTAATGATTTTGAGTAACACAGAAAATACATGACATCATGTGTGTAGAACCAATGAATTAAGATCAGGACACATTATGAGTCAGCAGAACTGACAGTCATACTTCTATGACTTTGATTATTAGTGTATTGTGACATGTAAAAAGTAACAGACAAAGTTTCACCATATTCATGTTTTTAAAATGTTGCGCATTGTGACATGGAGTGACTAAATGCGAGAAACAAACAGCATTAAACAATAATTATCATTGTTTGATTTGACCTACCTATTAAGGAAGATAGACCGTTATCTCTTAATTCAACAGTTTGTTTGTCAAAAATAAATAACTAACCTCACATACTTATCTTGCATCATGTAAAAACTATAGTTCACTTTACACATCCAATATCACTATTACGTGGGTGTTTCAATTATGTCATGATAATCATTTGCCCAAAAAATTTAGTTGTCTAAATATGTTATTCATATACATGATATTTTGTATACCAAAACAATTCCAATAGTTGGAGAACAATTTTGTTTATTGTCACATAATAGGATATAATGTGACATCAACAGAACTATATTTTTAATTCTTGAACACTTTCAACTAAGTACAGATGATGCCCTCGCATTTGCGAGGGCCACCATACTAGTTATCAATAACAATACTACTGGGGAGCTCATGAATGGGACATTTGAGCATTAGTAACTTCAATCTCCCCCACGCTTGGGCAATACTCTCTCCATCATGAGGCCAAAATTTATATATACGATTATGATCTTTATGAATTTCACTTGGAGGATAAAACTTGGAATAAAAGAGAGGCACAATTTCCTCCCATGCAATAGATGGACCATCTTTAAGCAGCCAATACCACTCCTCAGCTCTGCCTTTCAGTGATAAAGAGAATAGCTTCCTCTTGACCTGGCTAGGTGAAATACCTGCACACTTGAACAACTCGCATAATTCATGTATAAAGAGTAGGTGATCACCCGGATGGACAGTTCCATCTCCTGCATAGCAGTTATCCATAACACGTTCAACAATTTTCATAGGTATTTTAAAAGGATCTAATTGAGCAGGTGGTGGTGGTTCATCCACATGTGCAGCAGTGGTAGTAGTGTTCCCAAATAGGAAACCAAATGGAGAACTCTCCATAAAAAATACAAAAATGAAAACAATACTCATAGCGACGGTTACCTTTACCAAATCCACTCTTCAATAGCGCTTCACTCCCCGGCAACGGCACCAGAAAATAGTCTTGATGACCCACAAGTATAGGGGGTGTATCGTAGTACTTTCGATAAATAAGAGTGTCGAACCCAACGAGGAGCAGAAGGTGTTGACAAGTGGTTTTGATCAAGGATTCACTGTAAATACTAGCAAACGGGTTTTCAGGGGTATTTGGTAATGCAAGTAAATAAAGTGCGAGTAAATGAAAGACAGTAATAACAATTGCAGCAAGTGGCCCAATCCTTTCTAGAGCAAAGGACAAGCCAGTTGTGTAACTTATGATGACCAAACATTCTCGAGGACACACGAGAGTTTCTGTTAAGTGCTTTCGCTTCATACCGCTAAATAATCTTTATTGGTTTGATAAGTGTTATGGGGGTGAACCTGTGCTAGCGTACTACCCTTACTAGGATAAATACACACTTGTGATTATACCCCTTGCAAGCATCTACAAATACAAGAAAGTAATTAAGTTAAATCTAAGCACAGCCTTAAACTCTAAGATCCTACGCTCCCTCGTGCAATGGTTTCCCAACAAAGGTTTAGGTTTCTGTCACTCCAGCAACCCCACAATTGGTAGCCAAATACACAATGCATCTCACTAGGCCCATAAATGGTGAAGTATCATGTAGTCGACGTTCACATGACACCACTAGTGAAATAACACCACAACAAATAAATATCAAACTATTAAATATTACTCAACATAATTCCACTACTAACGACTTGACTTCTCCCATGTCCTCAAGAACTAAACGAACTACTCACAAGACATCATATGGATCATGATCAGAGGTGAAATAATGATAAATAACAATCTGAACATAAACCTTAATTCAACGGTTCCACTCAATAACATCAACCACAAGAGTAATCAACACCGGGAAAGTTTCCCCTAAGAATTTGACAAGATTCAACTCAAGATGTTACAGCGGGATGGCGTGGTGATGGTGAAGATGAAGGTGCTGGTGATGGAGATGATGGTGATGATGATCCCGATGAAGTCTGGCGAGAAGGTGCTGGGAGTTTGTTAATATACCATAATGGAAAATGGAGCCTTGAGCTATATATGCATTCTAGCAAAGCTATTTGGTATATTCTATGACTCTCTCTTGGATATCATGTCTTCCTTTATTTCAACTAACCTCTTGTGTATACATGTTCCTTTGTGGATTGTTCATCATGATTTTTTTGTCCACTTAGAAATGTATATGCATAAGAGTATTAATTTCTTCCCTTGATATCCTTGTTCTTTGCTGACCATCTTTCTTATCCATTTTGTTCTTGATGGTGTTGGTAAGAACTTGATTTATGAGTGCTTGTTTATTCTTTATTGCTTCTTATCACACTCATATCTCGTGAATCTTTTTGGACTAAAGTTCACTTTGATAAGCGTATTGATTCTTTTGTATTCTCTCATGCTCATGGTTGTATTTTAAATGATATAGAGAGAGTGAGGATTCCATGTTTGTGCATATTGTATTCAATGCAAAAAATTCAAATTTGTGCACGAACCTTGGGGAGCTTCCTTATTTCATTTAAAGCACTTTTTGGCTCTTATCATCACTTCTTCTTGTGTCCAATTGGTTCTTTGGGTCTCTTGATTGCTTGCTTGCTTCATTCGTTGAAGCTTTCTTCACTATGTCATCTTTTTGCAATCTTTGATCCTTAATATGGTTTGACTTCCTCCAAATATTGTTAATTTGATAAGTGCATATGATTTCACTCATTTTTTATGAGAAATGCACATCTTGGGGAGGAACTCATACTATATTGGCCTTCTAAATTCCTTCATCCATTTTGGCAATCGTTGCCAATGGGGGAGAAGTTTAGAGGGTTTAAGGGAAATGATTTTTATACTTAAGTTTGGTTGTGCTTAAGTGTTTGCCTTTCATGCATCTCTTCTTTGTTAGATATTTTGCATGGTTGAATATATAGTGTAAACTCCATCAAAGGTTTATCTTGACAATGTATGCAATGAAATTCAAGTTCATCACACGCGCATATATTGTGGGGGAGTTTGCTCTATATATTTTGGTTGCACTCACATCAACCATATTTGTTGTAGTTTATGTGAGTACAATTGATTTTGATATGCGGTAGTAGCTTCGTGTTACTTGACCATATCAAATACAACCTCTTGTATGCAATTTATTCTCGGATAAGTTGCATATTAGTTTCTATCATTCATTATATAAACCCTCTTGTTGAGATTGTCATTAATTACCAAAATGGGGGAGATTGTAAGAGTAATTGCCCCTAAGTGTGTTTTTGGTAATTAATGACAATCCCTATGGACTAATGTTTTCATTGAGCTTTTTGTGAAGGAATTGTTCATAGGAATTGCTTGAAGTCCATGTGTTGGATTCAAGGCTTGGATGCCATGAAGATAAAGATTTATCTTAAGTATTGGCATCAATATCATTGAATAGAAGAGGTGAATTCATTATGATCAAGAAGAAGAAATAAAGATGTAGTTCTTGTGTAGAACTCATGTAATCCATGCTCTAGCTTATGTGTTAAGCCAAGGAGTCTCAAGATCTTGAGAGTTTGGTTACATGAGAAGAATTCAAGATATGGCTCTATGTCGAGGTCATGATGGTCTCATGAGTTGAGATATGATTGACTAATACCTAGAGCATGCAATCAAATGAAGATATCTTTATGTGGCTCAAGATATTGTGATAGATCATGAGAAGATTCAAGTTTGACCAAGGCAAAGATCAAAGATTGAATTCTAGTTTGGTCAACACATGAAGCATAAGGAATGTGCCACATGGGACCAATCGGTCTTGTGGTAAGGTATGGTTTGTCAATTATGCTTTGTGAACTAACCCATTATATATGTGTGTTTGTGTTGTCTATGTGGGTTAGGTATTATGTCATGGATATGCATCACTAGTGAGATTTCATATATCCCATGAAAGGATGACATCAAGTAGTGGCAAGGTTGGAAAAAGCGCTAGGCGTAAGTGAGGCTGTTGGCATTCGCCTAGTGCCTAGGCAATGCTTAGGCGTCCTAGGCAAGGCCTAGGCGGTCACAATTTTTGTACCATCAAGCATTAATATGAGCTATTATAGTGAATACGTATTAGTTTAGACCATCTAAATGAGTAAAATATGAACAACTATCATTAGAATATGGAACTCCTGGCTCGTTAGTGCAATATGGCATAAATCCTTGTTGTGGAAGCCTATTTCTTAGTTGCACTGCCTAGAGTCCCGCCTATGCCCTAGGCGAGGCGTTTGTCCATTGCCTAGTGCTTAAGCGTGCCTAAGCGTTGCCTAGGCGTCGCCTTTTCCAACACTGAGTAGTGGTTGTCATCAAGGTTGAGAAGTGCAAGTTTCAAGATAAGCATCTCAAGAAGATCATATGCTTGAAGCTTGTCATCCATTTGGTGGAATTGTGAAGACATGCCTTAGTGAAGGTATCCCATAGTGGTGTTTGGGGGAGCATATTGGAAGTCTTCATGAAGCAACAATGATCAAGTGAAGCATTCCGGCTTGACGGAAGCATGAAGCATCATCATCAAGATCAAGCGGGGTGCGCAAGGCAAAGGTTTGTCCTTGCTAGGTTTTCCTTTTTCCGGTCTCAAGGTATTTGTTGAGAGACCGGGTTATAGGATAGATAGCCGCACTATCAAGAGGGGCCTTCGGTTGGGTAACTTGATCACATCGTCTTAGGGAGCTCAATCCTTTGCATACTTTGCATCTTCCTAGTTTGTTGCTTCTTGGTGTTTCTCCATTTGAGGTTCTTGTGCTTGTTGCTAGCTTTCCAACAAGTTCAAGTTCATCGAAAACGGAATCCGTATCCATCTTTTATCGCGTTTTCGAGTTTGGAGGTTTTACCTGTTCTTTCTTAAAAGAGGTTTTCACCTCTTCTTATTTGGTATTTTATCTCTTACTACTTCTTGGGTTTTATGGTCTTCATTGGATAGATATTTTTCTTAGCTTTTCAAAAAGCCCAAGTTTGCTAAAATCGGAGTCCGGATGTGAAAGTTATCGCATTTTTCGTGAGGCTATTTTCTGCCGGTTTCAAACTCGGTTGGACCGGAAATTCAACCGGAAATCAACCGAAAAGTTGCAGAACTGTTTTCTTGTATTTTCGGTTTTAGGTCCGGTTGGACCGCGTTTTGGACCGGAAATCACCCGAACAAGTGGGAAATGACCCCAACGGCCATATTTGGCTTTCCATATAAAAGGGGCTTCTTCCCCAATGGTTTTCTAGGGTTCCTAGTGTGTTCTTGAGCATTCCTCTTAGCTCCATTGTTGACTCTCTTGAGCTTTCTCCCTTCCTCTTCCCTCGAACGATTCTTGCATATTTTTGAGGGATTTGGTAGAGGAGATCTTGATCTACAATCTCCACCAATTCATTCCTCCTCTAAGTGAGGGGAATCCTTTGAATCAAGATCTTGGGGTCATTGGTTGACCTCCACCCTTGTTCTTCCTCTCTAACTCCTCCATAGCATTTGTTGCCTTGGTGGGATTTGAGAGAGAAGGATTTGAGCACTTCCCTTTGTGTTCTTGCTTTGCATCCTTGCATGGTGTTGAGCTCTCCATTACGATTTGTTCGAGTGAGAGACCGTGAGCTTGTCACTCTTGGAGGGTGACCTCCTAGTTGGCTTGGCGGTTGGTGCCTCGGTGACCTCTTCGTGGAAGATTGTGAAGAGGCCCGGGCTTCCCCTTCGTGGGAGTTGTGAAGTGGTTGTGGAGCTTGCCATCTCCAGAGTGGAGGAAAAGCTAACCATAAGAAGGGGTCCCTAGCTTCGTGGGGGACTTGGAGAAGAAGGTGAGCCTTCGTGGCGTTCGGGGGCCTTCGTGGTTTCCCGCATCTCTCCAACGGTGATTAGCTTACTTTATGTAAGTGAACATCGGGATACATCTTCGTCTCCGCGTGCCTCGGTTATCTCTATACCCGAGTTTATTTCCTTGTGATAGCCTTCGTGCTTGAAGTACTTATATCTTGTTTATCACTTGTGAAATATATCTTGTGCTATCTTTCTTATCTCTAGTTGTTGTTGTTGCACTTAGTTGAGCCTAGCATTTTTAGGTTTTGTGCTTGAAGAAAATAAACGTTAGTTTAATTCCGCATTCCTTCAAGCCGATTCCGTAATTGTTTTTAAAACGCCTATTCACCCCCCCTCTAGGCGACATCTCGTCCTTTCAATTGGTATCAGAGCAAGGTCTCTCCTTGTTTAGGCTTCACCGCCTTGAGAGTAAAGATGTCGGCTAGTTATTTAGTGCACAATGACACAATTATTTTTGATGGCACAAATTATATGCTATGGAGAAATCGCATGCTTTCTAATCTTTGGACTTTGTGTCCAAATATAGAGCGATTTCTAGATGTACGTTTTTCTCCTCCGATGGATCTTCAAAATCTGTCTATTGAGGATGAGAAAAATTTACATCTTGAAGCTCAAGTATCTAACAAAATCTTATTGTCTATGAGCTCCATAGTTTATGTTTGCTTGATGGGTTCAAAGTGCAAGACATCTCATGAGATATGGACCAAGCTAGAAGAGTCATTTGGTGGGTCCATTTCACTTGAGGTTGAAAGTGAACCCAAGGAGCTCTCTTCACCTTCACATCATGAAGAGCTCCAAATTGCTTCCACATCCGGTCGTGATGATTGTTCAAGTTCTTCCACTTCACCAACATGTGACTTGTCACAAGGTAATGATATGGTGAGTGAAGAAATCATATGTGATGATGGTAGTCTTGTTCTTTGCACCAATGATTATATTTCTATAAATCCTATTGGTGTAGAGAGTTTGGATCTAAACACTTCTTACAAGAAATTCTTTACTCATTCTTGTGTTAAAGGTCCTTGCATATCTCCTAAAATTTGCTTGATTAAATTTTGTGATGATATGCTTGTCTCTAGTTGTGACCATGATCAAAATGACTCTATTTCCTCTAGTTATTGTATGACTAACCATATAAAGGAAATTAAAGAAAAAATGGGTCACATAATTAAAGAAGAAATCAATGGAAGAACCAAGAAGGTTTATATCAAGAGAAGGCAATGCTATGAATGACACGAGTATGGACATCTCGCAAGAGCTTGTCCTACACTTGAAAATGAAGAGTGTGCTTCTATTGATGTTCCATCATCATCTACGCAAGTTCACATGTGCCTTATGGCAAGCGGTTCAAAGGTAACTCCTACTTTGAATCCCGACACATCTCCTTATGATGAGAGTGATGATGATGATGAGGATAATGAAGCTTTCTTGCATGAGATGGGAATTGTGTATGCCTCTCTTCGTGGTAATAATGATGCTCATGCTAAAGTCGAACACTTAATGGAAACCTTGTTTGAACACAAGGAGACCATTAAGGAACTGAACTCCCTTGTTAATGAGGGGAAACGGAGATTCAATCTCCTCAAGCAAGAGCTATCCGAAGAGAAGCATACTAATTCTTCCCTATCTCAATCTATTAAATCTTGTGAGCTTGCTAATGCTAAATATATTAATGATGCTTGTGCTACTAACTCTACTTCTTGTGAAGCATCTATATTAAAGGAGAATGTTGAGCTAAGGGCTCAACTTAAGTTGCTAACAAGCAATTATAAGAAATTGGAGGAAAGCCATGAAAAGCTCTCGGGCTCTCATGGGGATCTCCTAATCTCTTATAATGGGCTAAAGTTAGCTCATGAGGCAAGTATCTCTAGGAAAACATCTTGTGAGCCTCATTTGGACATTAGCACTACTTTGAACCAAAATGCTATATTATCTTGTGCTAGTCCAAGTAATTTGTCTAGGCATAATATTGCTATATCTTGTGATGAATTACTTGCTATGCCTTGTTGCTCTAATAATAAAGCTTCTACCTCCTCTAGTACTTGTATTACTACTAACCTTGTAGAGGAAATCAAAGAGCTCAAGGCCCAAGTCACTAGTTTGGAGAAAGACTTGGATAAGCGTCATGAAGGGAAATCCACACTCGATAATATTTTGAGTGTGCAAAAATCCCCTAATGACAAGAGTGGACTTGGATTCAACTCCAATAAGAAGAACAAGTCCAAGAGCAATAAGAAGAAGAAGGGCCAAGACCAAGTCAAGAATTTGGCCAAGATTGTTTGCTTCAAGTGCAAGATTGAAGGGCATCATGTGAGATCTTGCCCATTGAAGAAGAAGCACTTGAGTGAGAAGCAACAAGGGAAGCGGGCACAAGGTCAAGCTCAAGTTCGACCTCAAGTTGAAGATAGGCCACTTCCCAAGAAGAATCAAGATGAAGCTTCCCAAATCAAGAAATCAACGAAGAAGAGAAAGGGAAGCACTTGTTGCTATATTTGCCATGAGAAGGGGCACTTTGCTTCTTCATGCTTAAGCGGTACCTTATCTAATCCTATCATTGTTGATGATGATTATTCTCTTAGGAAAGATAAGGATGGCAATGTGTTTGCCAAGTTTGTTGGAACTCAAAGTGGTGTCAAGAAAAGAACCATTTGGGTTGCCAAGCCTATTGTTACTAACCTCTTAGGACCCAACTTGGTTGGGGACCAACAAGCTAAAACTTGATCAATAGGTGTTTTTTGGAGGGCATTGGAGACTTGGCTACCTCATGAAGAATTAAGGGATCTTCATTAATTTTATTTCATCAAGCCAAGTCATTGACACTATCATTTTATATCCAATGTGCCTCTTTGCGGTAACTTGTACTTAACCTCTTTATATTATAAGTTACTTGCCCCTTTGCATGTTTTGGTTTTGTACCAAGTATGTGTTTGTATATGTTATTCCTTATACCTACTTATCTTGTGTATTCAAGTAGGTGTTGGTTGTTTGGCACATCATATACTTGTGTGTTTGCTTTGAGCCTCTAATGCATCTTTATGGTATCTTATTTGGCTCTTATCGAGTGATTAATGGAGCATCCCATTTTGGGGGAGTGATTTGCCATTGGCATCTCACAATCCTATAAATGTGTGCACATGAGTAATACCACTTAGTATTGATATTGCAAGATTATCTAGTCACTATGTGGTATGCCATGCTCATGAGAGATTCAAATTTTATATCTCCATTAATTATCTCTAGTTGGATTTTATTTGCCTCTTGTAGTAAAGAATTGAATATCACATTATGGGGGAGTAATATGCCTTGTGCATATCACAATCCTAGGAAATGTGAACTTTGGAGGTATTGCCACTTAGTGTTGATATTGTTAATTATCTTGTTCCTAGGTGGCATGTTTGCTCAAACAAGCTTCGTTATTTCTTAAATGATTTTATTGCTCATTTCTTTGGTCTTGGTTTGAGTAAGAATTCTTGGTGCAGTTTCACTCAAATATATTTATATATATATATCATAAGTAGGAAGCCGTTTGCTTCTAGTTACTCTAATCATTGCTTTGCATGATTGTTTGACTATTTTTGGAGCTACCAAGAATCCTTTTTCGTGCATGGTGCTTAATTTGAATATTTAACCATATGCCTTTTATTGTGAAGTTGATCTTGAATATATTTGCAATACACCACCGGAAAATAATTCCAATATGAACTTCTTGTCTTTGACAATTGGTATTCATATATATGCATGGTAATTCCTCTAGATCATCTTCACCTTGGAATTTGCCTCTTATTGCCCTTATTTCTTTCCAAGAAATTATTTTGACTCCCGTTGTCTTATTTGCCTTCTTGAGGATCCTTTTGCTTGACTTCGTCTCATCTCTTGATCCCCATCAAGTGTGTGTTGTTGTAAGACAAACCTTTTCTTTTCGGTACTTGTGCCATTGTGAAAAGTGTAGAGAGTTTGGTTTATTTGTTGGAACCTTGCTCTTTTGGGAGTTAGTTATCTCATTCCTTCTTCTGTGATTTATTTGCTAGAATGAGATAAATCTTTGAGCATGCTTTTATTTATTTATTTATTCTTTCATGCTCAATAAGTTGTTAGGTTCATTTGTTGAATTTTATGAATAAATCATTTGTTGATTTGTTCCCTTGATATCATTTGGACAAATAATGTGTTTTACCACACCTTTTTACCTCATTGTACTCTTGGTGATTTTGTCTAAATTGTATCTTCTTTGGTTCTTGAAAGCTAGGTGCATGCATATTCTCTGTATGCTTAATTTTGTATCTTAGTTGCTTTCTTTGATCCAATATATATGTTATACTCCATCAAATCCTAAATGGCTAAGATGTGCATGAAATTCAAATTTCATCTCTAACTTTGCACATATTTATATGGAGTCTATCATATGTATTGTGGTTAGTCTAACCACTTTGGACCCAATAAGTTTGGGGACCAAGATGTACTTGAATGATGTCTTAGGTACATTGGAGATGCAATGGATGCTTGTCTCGTTTATAAGGAAGGTGTTATCACCATATGATTATTGGAGCCAAGCTAGGATGACCGGCGAACTCTTATCTACTACATCACACCGTTGCTATCTCGGTAACAAGTATAACATTCATGCATACTTTTCTAGCATCCCAACTCTTGTAGGTTGGTTCTTGGCATGATGATATTTATTTGCAAATGTTGCGGTTCTTGCAAAGGTCTTATAAAGAAATATCTTTATTTCATTTGTGAGCAAGTTGAGATGATTGCATATGATGGGAAGTATATAAAATCATGTTTATGATTCAACAATCCCAAATATGCCTTTTTAGCAATTTATTGCATATTAATTCCTCAACGCTCTCTCATGTGCAATATAGATAATGTTGCAAGTTGTACCCTTCTTTATTATGCTTGTTGCCTTTCAAAGTATCCCGACTATCTTTTGATCCCTTATTGCTAGTTGTGATGGCTTTGATGATTTTGCGTGGGGAGTTTGTTAATATACCATAATGGAAAATGGAGCCTTGAGCTATATATGCATTCTAGCAAAGCTATTTGGTATATTCTATGACTCTCTCTTGGATATCATGTCTTCCTTTATATCAACTAACCTCTTGTGTATACATGTTCCTTTGTGGATTGTTCATCATGATTTTTTTGTCCACTTAGAAATGTATATGCATAAGAGTATTAATTTCTTCCCTTGATATCCTCGTTCTTTGCCGACCATCTTTCTTATCCATTTTGTTCTTGATGGTGTTGGTAAGAACTTGATTTATGAGTGCTTGTTTATTCTTTATTGCTTCTTATCGCACTCATATCTCGTGAATCTTTTTGGACTAAAGTTCACTTTGATAAGTGTATTGATTCTTTTGTATTCTCTCATGCTCATGGTTGTATTTTAAATGATATAGAGGGAGTGAGGATTCCATGTTTGTGCATATTGTATTCAATGCAAAAAATTCAAATTTGTGCACGAACCTTGGGGAGCTTCCTTATTTCATTTAAAGCACTTTTTGGCTCTTATCATCACTTCTTCTTGTGTCCATTTGGTTCTTTGGGTCTCTTGATTGCTTGCTTGCTTCATTCGTTGAAGCTTTCTTCACTATGTCATCTTTTTGCAATCTTTGATCCTTAATATGGTTTGACTTCCTCCAAATATTGTTAATTTGATAAGTGCATATGATTTCACTCATTTTTATGAGAAATGCACATCTTGGGGAGGAACTCATACTATATTGGCCTTCTAAATTCCTTCATCCATTTTGGCAATCGTTGCCAATGGGGGAGAAGTTTAGAGGGTTTAAGGGAAATGGTTTTTATACTTAAGTTTGGTTGTACTTAAGTGTTTGCCTTTCATGCATCTCTTCTTTGTTAGATATTTTGCATGGTTGAATATATAGTGTAAACTCCATCAAAGGTTTATCTTGACAATGTATGCAATGAAATTCAAGTTCATCACACGCGCATATATTGTGGGGGAGTTTGCTCTATATATTTTGGTTGCACTCACATCAACCATATTTGTTGTAGTTTATGTGAGTACAATTGATTTTGATATGCGGTAGTAGCTTCGTGTTACTTGACCATATCAAATACAACCTCTTGTATGCAATTTATTCTCGGATAAGTTGCATATTAGTTTCTATCATTCATTATATAAACCCTCTTGTTGAGATTGTCATTAATTACCAAAATGGGGGAGATTGTAAGAGTAATTGCCCTTAAGTGTGTTTTTGGTAATTAATGACAATCCCTATGGACTAATGTTTTCATTGAGCTTTTTGTGAAGGAATTGTTCATAGGAATTGCTTGAAGTCCATGTGTTGGATTCAAGGCTTGGATGCCATGAAGATAAAGATTTATCTTAAGTATTGGCATCAATATCATTGAATAGAAGAGGTGAATTCATTATGATCAAGAAGAAGAAATAAAGATGTAGTTCTTGTGTAGAACTCATGTAATCCATGCTCTAGCTTATGTGTTAAGCCAAGGAGTCTCAAGATCTTGAGAGTTTGGTTACATGAGAAGAATTCAAGATATGGCTCTATGTCGAGGTCATGATGGTCTCATGAGTTGAGATATGATTGACTAATACCTAGAGCATGCAATCAAATGAAGAATTCTTTATGTGGCTCAAGATATTGTGATAGAGCATGAGAAGATTCAAGGTTGACCAAGGCAAATATCAAAGATTGAATTCCAGTTTGGTCAACACATGAAGCATAAGGAATGTGCCACATGGGACCAATCGGTCTTATGGTATGGTATGGTTTGTCAATTATGCTTTGTGAACTAACCCATTATATATGTGTGTTTGTGTTGTCTATGTGGGTTAGGTATTGTGTCATGGATATGCATCACTAGTGAGATTTCATATATCTCATGAAAGGATGACATCAAGTAGTGGTTGTCATCAAGGTTGAGAAGTGCAAGTTTCAAGATAAGCATCTCGAGAAGATCATATGCTTGAAGCTTGTCATCCATTTGGTGGAATTGTGAAGACATGCCTTAGTGAAGGTATCCCAGAGTGGTGTTTGGGGGAGCATATTGGAAGTCTTCACGAAGCAACAATGATCAAGTGAAGCATTCCGGCTTGACGGAAGCATGAAGCATCATCATCAAGATCAAACGGGGTGCGCAAGGCAAAGGTTTGTCCTTGCTAGGTTTTCCTTTTTCCGGTCTCAAGGTGTTTGTTGAGAGACCGGGTTATAGGATAGATAGCCGCACTATCAAGAGGGGCCTTCGGTTGGGTAACTTGATCACATCGTCTTAGGGAGCTCAATCCTTTGCATACTTTGCATCTTCCTAGTTTGTTGCTTCTTGGTGTTTCTCCATATGAGGTTCTTGTGCTTGTTGCTAGCTTTCCAACAAGTCCAAGTTCATCGAAAACGGAATCCGTATGCATCTTTTATCGCGTTTTCGAGTTTGGAGGTTTTACCGGTTCTTTCTTAAAAGAGGTTTTCACCTCTTCTTATTTGGTATTTTATCTCTTACTACTTCTTGGGTTTTATGGTCTCCATTGGATAGATATTTTTCTTAGCTTTTCAAAAAGCCCAAGTTTGCTAAAATCGGAGTCCGGATGTGAAAGTTATCGCATTTTTCATGAGGCTATTTTCTGCCGGTTTCAAACTCGGTTGGACCGGAAATTCAACCGGAAATCAACCGAAAAGTTGCAGAACTGTTTTCTTGTATTTTCGGTTTTAGGTCCGGTTGGACCGCGTTTTGGACCGGAAATCACCCGAACAAGTGGGAAATGACCCCAATGGCCATATTTGGCTTTCCATATAAAAGGGGCTTCTTCCCCAATGGTTTTCTAGGGTTCCTAGTGTGTTCTTGAGCATTCCTCTCACCTCCATTGTTGACTCTCTTGAGCTTGCTCCCTTCCTCTTCCCTCCAACGATTCTTGCATATTTTTGAGGGATTTGGTAGAGGAGATCTTGATCTACAATCTCCACCAATTCATTCCTCCTCTAAGTGAGGGGAATCCTTTGAATCAAGATCTTGGGGTCATTGGTTGACCTCCACCCTTGTTCTTCCTCTCTAACTCCTCCATAGCATTTGTTGCCTTGGTGGGATTTGAGAGAGAAGGATTTGAGCACTTCCCCTTGTGTTCTTGCTTTGCATCCTTGCATAGTGTTGAGCTCTTCATTACGATTTGTTCGAGTGAGTGACCGTGAGCTTGTTACTCTTGGAGGGTGACCTCCTAGTTGGCTTGGCGGTTGGTGCCTCGGTGACCTCTTCGTGGAAGATTGTGAAAAGGCCCGGGCTTCCCCTTCGTGGGAGTTGTGAAGTGGTTGTGGAGCTTGCCATCTCCGGAGTGGAGGAAAAGCTAACCATAAGAAGGGGTCCCTAGCTTCGTGGGGGACTCGGAGAAGAAGGTGAGCCTTCGTGGCATTCGGGGGCCTTCGTGGTTTCCCACATCTCTCCAACGGTGATTAGCTTACTTTATGTAAGTGAACATCGGGATACATCTTCGTCTCCGCGTGCCTCGGTTATCTCTATACCCGAGTTTATTTCCTTGTGATAGCCTTCGTGCTTGAAGTATTTATATCTTGTTTATCACTTGTGAAATATATCTTGTGCTATCTTGCTTATCTCTAGTTATTGTTGTTGCACTTAGTTGAGCCAAGCATTTTTAGGTTTTGTGCTTGAAGAAAATAAACGTTAGTTTAATTCCGCATTCCTTCAAGCCGATTCCGTAATTGTTTTTAAAACGCCTATTCACCCCCCTCTAGGCGACATCTCGTCCTTTCACCAAAAGTACTGGATAATTTGTTAAGTAGTTAAACTCTATTGTAAACTCCTCTAATCATCTTGGTACTGGGTTAGTCTTTCCCTCTTCCGAAGCTTCTGAATTATACCCTATGGTTCTATCTCAAGAGATAGGAATGATATTGGATTTGATATATACTCTCTCCTCTTGTCTTGGAGATGAATGGATTTAGATGTGAAAGATTATGCTAATCAAGATAAGAGAATAAAGTAGATTAAGAGTCAAGGTAAGACTTGTGTTGTCTTCCTTTAAGCTGGGAATGGCTTCAGCATAATAATTATTCCTCACATTCCTCTCTTTTAGTTGTTGTACTTATCTCTACCCAAAGCAAGGTTGTAAACAAGGGTCATGTTGGAGCTTATCGCACTTTAGTTGATGAGCTACTTCAATTCCATCAACTCAAGAGAAGCTTCAATCACTTTGATAGGTTTTTATTAAAAGCGCGAAATTTTTCCAGATTTTCTATGCATGAATGCAATGCACACTTCTGCGTTCTCTCTATTTCTAGCCTCACATCCTGGGATGTTACAGAAAATTACCCCTGCGAGAGTATCAAGAACGTACCTATTCCAACTAGATATACCAACATAAAAATTCCAATGGATGATCATCTTCTTTGTACACCTATGATGAGCATTACTAATTCGGTACCAAGCATCTTTCAAACTCTCTCCCCCTTGTTGCTTAAAAGTACGGACCTCAACTTCAGGATTACTCATTCTAGCAAGACTAAAAAGCAGACAAGTAAAAAATAACAACTATAAAGGAACTATTTTTTTATTTTTGATAAAAAGATGCAAGCAAAAATAAAATAAAGCAAAACAATAACAAAGTAAAAGATTGCAAGCGAGAGGCTCCCCTTGCCGAAATCCTATTTCTCCCTGGCAACGGCGCCAGAAAAATTGCTTGATGGCGGGTAGATGACCGCCCAGTTGGGAACCCCAAGAGGAAGGTATGATGAGCACAGCAGCAAGTCTTCCCTCAGTATGAAACCAAGGTTTATCGAACCAGTAGGAGAAAGAACAAACTTCCAAAGGTTGATGCTCGCTAGCTTCGCGACAGCTCCAGACAATTTATATATGGCGCCTTATCTGGGGCGTAGCTTTGCACCATCAGCAACGTGGAACCTGCACACAACACAACCCAAGTACTTTGCCCCAACTTACAGTGAGGTTGTCAATCTCACTAGTTTGCTGTAAACAAAGGATTAAACGTATTGTGTGGTAAAAAGATAGTAGTTTGCGAGAATGTAAATAAAGCGAGTAAATGGTAAACGGTAATAAGATTGTAAAAGAATGGACCAGGGTCCACAGTTCACTAGTGGTGTCTCTCCATAAGATAATTAACATGCTGGGTAAATAAATTATAGTTGGGCAATTGATAGAATAAAGCAAGCATACAAATGTCATGAGGATCACTATGAGATTCACTTGGGCATTACAACATAATATATAGACCGTAATCCAACTGCATCTATGACTAATAATCCACCCACCGGATGTCGTCCGAGCAACCGTTGGGTATTAAGTTGCAAGCAACAGATTATCGCCTTAAGCAAAGTGTGTAATATAAACAATACAAATGTCCTTGAACACATGATCGTTGTTTTCTCCCTAGTAGCAACAACACATCTACAACCTTAGAGGTTTCTGTCACTCCCCCAGATTACTAGAGGCATGAACCCACTATCGAGCATAAATACTCCCTCTTGGAGTCACTAGCATCTACTCGGCAAAGATATCTACTAGCAACGGAGAGCATGCAAGATCATAAACAACATAGAGATGATAAATCAATAAATCAACTTGACAAAGTATTAATATTCATCGGATCCCAACAAACACAACATGTAGAATTACACAACGATGATCTTGATCATGATAGGCAGCTCACAAGATCTAAACATGAAAAACATGGAGGAGATGACAACCATCTAGCTACCGCTATGGACCTGTAGTCCAAGGTAGACTACTCACACATCACTCCAGAGGTAGGCATGGTGATGAAGAAGGCCTCCGGTGGTGATTTCCCTCTCCGGCAGGGTGTCAGGAAGAACTTCTGGACCCTTCCGATCTCGCGTCAACGACGGCGGCGGCTTACAGTATGTGTCATGGAAAATTGATCGGGTCCTTAGGGTTTTCTCGTCGAGGGGAATATATAGGCGGAAGGGCGGCGTTGGGAGATGGGCCAAGTGGCCCCACCACCTAGTGGCGCAGCCAGGGGCTGGCCCGCGCCACCCCATGGTGTGGCTGGCCCCTGGCTCCCCTCCGCCTCTGCTTTGGACTTCATCTCGTGTCGGGAAAAATAGGAACTTCAGCTTTTGTTTCGTCCAATTCCGAGAATATTTCCTGTGTAGCTTTTCTGAAACACAAAAACAACAGAAAACAGGGAATTGGAACTGTGGCATCTCGTTAATAGGTTAGTTCCGGAAAATGCATAAAAATGCCACGAAGTGTAACAAAACACAAAGCAAATGGTGCATAAACAATCATGGAGCATAAAAAATTATAAATACGTTTGAGACGTATCAGTGCTCATCATACCTTCCTCTTGGGGTTCCCAACTAGGTTGTTAGCACCGCCATCAAGCACTTCTTCTGGCGCCATTGCCGAGGAGAAAGAGGATTTCTGCATGGGGAGACTCTCGCTTCCAATCCTTTTACTTTGTTGTTGTTTTGCTTACTTTCTGTACTTTATTTTTGTTTGCATCTTTTTATCAAAAATACAAAAAAAAATAGTTCCTTTATAGTTGTTATTTTTGCTTGTTTGCTTTTAGTCTTGCTAGAATGAGTACTCATGAGAACACCAAGTTGTGTGACTTTACTAGCACAAACAACAATGATTTTATCTGCACTCTGATACGTCCATTTTGCATCACTATTTTGTATCATAATTTGTTGTTATTCATTGATATATTTCATATTTAGAGATGATACTTATGTTGTTTCCTATGTTTTTACATGTTTGATGATCATTGGAGGATTTGCTGCCGGAGTCAGGATTCTGCTGGAAAAGGACCGTCAAGACACCATATTTTGGAAGATCAGGAAAATTCCAAAAAAATACCAGAAAATTATATTTTACCAAAAGACTCCGGAAGCCAGAAGGGGAAGGAGAGAGGAGCCAGGGGGCAGCCTCACGCATAGGGAGCGCGGCCTGGCCCCTGGCCGCGCCGACCCTGTGTGAGGGCGCCCTGGCCCACTTCTGGTCTCGCCCCTTCACGTACTTTATCGTCCCCGAAAACCTAAGTCAAGGGGGGCTCAGAGTTAGACACAGCCGCCTCTGCGGGGCGGAAAACACCAGAGAGAGAAAAGCTCTCCAGCAGGCAGAAATCTGCCGGAGAAATTCCTTCCCAGAGAGGGGAGATCGTCGCCATCGTCATCATCATCGCACCGGACTTCATCGGGATCGTCATCATCATCATCTCCATCACCAGCACCTTCATCTCCACCATTACCATGCCATCCCGCTGTAACATCTTGAGTTGGATCTTGTTATATTCTTAGGGGAAACTTTCCCGGTGTTGATTACTCTTGTAGTTGATGCTATTGAGTGGAACCGTTGAATTAAGGTTTATGTTCAGATTGTTATTTACCATTATTTCACCTCTGATCATGATCCATATGATGTCGTGTGAGTAGTTCGTTTAGTTCTTGAGACATGGGAGAAGTCAAGATGTTAGTAGTGAATTATTGTTGAGAAGTATTTAATGGTTTAATATTGTTGTGGTGCTATTTCACTAGTGGTGTCATGTGACCGTCGACTACATGATACTTCACCATTTATGGGCCTAGTGAGATGCATTGTGTATTTGGCTACCAATTGTGGGGTTGCTGGAGTGACAGAAACCTAAACCTCCGTTGGGAAACCATTGCACCAGGGAGCGTAGGATCTTAGAGTTTAAGGCTGTGGTTAGATTTATCTTAATTACTTTCTTGTATTTGCGGATGCTTGCAAGGGGTATAATCACAAGTGTGTATTTATCCTAGTAAGGGTAGTGCGCTAGCACAGGTTCACCCCCATAACACTTATCAAACCAATAAAGACTATTTAGCAGTATGAAGCGAAAGCTCTTGACAGAAACTCCCGTGTGTCCTGGAGAACGTTTGGTTATTATAAGTACACAACCGACTTGTCCTTTGCTGAAGAAAGGATTGGGCCACTTGCTGCAATTATTACTACTATCTTTTATTTACTCACACTTTATTTATTTGCATTACCAAATACCTCTGAAAACATGTTTGCTAGTATTTACAGTGAAACCTTGATCAAAGCCACTAGTCAACACCTTCTACTCCTCGTTGGGTTTGACACTCTTATTTATCGAAAGTACTACAATACACCCCCTATACTTGTGGGCCATCAAGACTATTTTCTGGCGCCGTTGCCGGGGAGTGTAGCGCTATTGAAGAGTGGAATTGGTAAAGGTAACCGTCGCTGTGAGTATTGTTTTTATTTTTGTCTTTTATTTTTATTTTACTCTGCTATGGAGAATTCTCCATTGGGTTTCCTATTTGGGAACACTTCTACCACTGCTGCACATGTGGATGAACCACCACCGCCACCACCTGCTGAAGTTGATCCTTTTAAAATACCTATGAAAATTGTTGGGCGTATTATGGATAACAGCTATTCAGGAGATGGAGCTGTCCATCCGGGTGATCACTTATTATTTATACATGAATTATGCGAGTTGTTCAGGTGTGCAGGTATTTCACCAAGCCAGGTCAAGAAGAAGCTATTCTCTTTATCATTGAAAGGCAGAGCTGAGGAGTGGTATCGACTGCTCCAAGATGGTCCATCTATGGCATGGGAGGACATTGTACCTCTCTTTTATTCCAAGTTTTATCCTGCAAGTGAAATTCATAAAGACCGTAATCGGATATATAATTTTTGGCCTCATGATGGAGAAAGTATTGCCTAAGCGTGGGGGAGATTGAAGTTATTAATGCTCAAATGCCCCATTCATAAGCTTCCCAATAATATTGTTATTGATAATTTTTATGCGAGGCTTAGTCTTCCTGATAAGGATTATTTGGATGCTTCTTGCTTTGGATCATTTACTCATATGAAAGAAGATGCTAAGTGGAAACTTCTTGACCGTATACAAGAGAATGCTGAAGGATGGGAAAACGACAAAGGAAGGAAGTCAGGTATAAACTATGATTATGAATGCATTAAAACTTTTATGGGGACCGATGACTTTCATAGTGTTAGCACTGCTTATGGTCTTGATTCTCAAATACTTGCTAATTGTCTTAAAGCCTTTGCCTCTTATCTTGATGTTCCAAAGAAAGATTGGAACAAATATCATGCGCCTTATAAAGATTCTATTAGTCATATACCTGCTGCAGCTACTGAAGTTTGTACTGTTGATAGCATTGTGCCTGAACCTTATTTTGAGAAGACACCTTTCCCTGCTAAGGTAAAGAAGTATTCTACTTTGGTAAGTGTGTCTAATAAAAGTACTAAGAAAGCTGTAGAACCTGATGAGCAAATTACTATTAAGTCTCCTGTAGCTATATTGAAGGATCTTGTTACTAAAGATGTAGGGGATGAATATATTCTTTTTTGTGAAGATGCTTCTAACATTATCTCTCATCCTAAAAAGTATAGGAAAACAAGTGTTCCTGTTATTTCTGTCAGGATTGGAGATCATTGCTATTATGGTTTATGTGATATTGGTGCTAGTGCAAGTGCTATTCCTTTAGAGCTTTACAAAGAAATTATGCATGAGATTGGCGCTTGTGAACTTGAAGATATTGATGTGGTTGTTCAGCTTGCTAACAGAGAAACTGTTTGGCCTCTTGGTATTATTCGAGATGTGGAAGTTCTTTGTGGTAAGACTAAATACCCCACTGATTTTCTAATACTTGGTAAGGAGGCTAGTAAAACTTGTCCTATTATTTTTGGTAGACCCTTTTTGAACACTTGTGGCGCTGTGATAGATTGTAAGAAGGAGAAAATTTTCACTAAGTTTAATGGAGAGTCTTATGAGTTCAATTTTTCTAAGTTTGCTAAGACTTCTTATGAAAATGACACGCCTAATGAAATTTTTTGAGTTGAACAGCTTGCTTCTATTGCCCTTGCTCCTAATAATGCTTTGCAGCAATTCATGGAAGATCATGAAAGTGATGTTTTCAGTAAGGAAAGAGAAGAGATTGACGACATTTTCCTTCGTCAACAGCCGCTGATTAAGCATAATCTACCTGTGGAGGATCTTGGTACCACTTTGCCACCTAAGGAAGATCCTGTGTTTGAATTAAAGCCTCTACCTGATAATCTTAAATATGCTTATATAGATGATAAGAAAATATATCCTGTTATTATTAGTTCTAAACTTTCAGGAAAGGAAGAAGAAAGATTATTGGAGATATTGAGGAAACACCGAGGAGCTATGGGATATACTCTTGATGACTTAAAAGGGATTTGCCCCACTTTATGTCAGCATGCTATTAATATGGAGAAAGATGCGAAGCCAGTTGTGGAGCATCAATGCCGCTTAATTCCCAAGATGAAGGATGTGGTAAGAAATGAGGTATTAAAGCTCCTTGATGCTGGTATTATTTATCCTATTGCTGATAGTAGATGGGTTAGTCCTGTTCATTGTGTTCCTAAGAACAGAGGTGTGACTGTTGTGCCTAATGAGAATAACGAGCTTATTCCTCAAAGGGTAGTAGTGGGCTATAGGATGTGCACTGATTATAGGAAGGTAAACAAAGTTACTAAGAAAGATCATTATCCTTTACCGTTTATAGATCAGATGTTAGAAAGGTTATCTAAGAAAACTCATTTTTGTTTCCTTGATGGTTATTCTGGTTTTTCTCAAATTGCTGTTAAAAAGGAAGACCAAGAGAAAACCACTTTTACTTGTCCTTATGGAACTTATGCTTATAGACGTATGCCGTTTGGTTTATGCAATGCTCCTGCTACTTTTCAAAGATGCATGTGTGCTATTTTTCATGGTTTTTGTGAGGAAATTGTGGAGGTCTTCATGGACGATTTCTCCGTCTATGGAACTTCTTTTGATAATTGTTTGCACAACCTTGATAAAGTTTTGCAGAGGTGCGAAGAAACTAACCTTGTTCTTAATTGGGAGAAATGCCACTTTATGGTGAATGAGGGAATTGTCCTTGGACATAAAATTTCTGAAAGAGGTATTGAAGTTGACAGAGCAAAAGTGGAAGCAATTGAGAAGTTGCCCTGTCCAAGAGATGTTAAAGGTATTCGTAGTGTTCTTGGTCATGCTGGTTTCTATAGGAGGTTTATTAAAGATTTCTCTAAGATTTCAAAGCCTCTTACTAATCTTCTTCAAAAAGATGTACCATTTGTCTTTGATGATGATTGTAAGGAAGCTTTTGAAACTCTTAAGAAGGCTTTAACTACTGCTCCTATTGTTCAACCACCTGATTGGAATTTACCTTTTGAAATTATGTGTGATGCTAGTGATTTTGCTGTTGGTGCTGTTCTTGGACAGCGAGTAGATAATAAGTTGAATGTTATTCATTATGCTAGTAAGACTCTTGATGCTGCTTAGAAAAATTATGCTACCACTGAGAAAGAGTTTCTTGCTATGGTTTTTGCATGTGATAAGTTTAGATCTTACATTGTTGATTCTAAAGTTACTATTCATACTGATCACGCTGCTATTAGATATCTTATGACTAAGAAGGATGCTAAGCCTAGGCTTATTAGATGGGTGTTGCTTTTACAAGAATTTGATTTGCATATCGTAGATAGGAAAGGTGCTGAAAATCCTGTGGCTGACAACTTGTCTAGATTGGAAAACATTTCTTTTGATCCTATTTTTGTTAATGATAGTTTTCCAAATGAACAGTTAGCTGCTGTAAACGTAACTTCGCGAGACCTTCCTTGGTATGCTGATTATGCTAACTTTATTGTTTCAAGGTATTTGCCTCCAACCTTTACAGCTCAGCAAAGAAGAATTTTTTTCTATGATTTGAGGCATTACTTTTGGGATGACCAACACTTATATAAAGAGGGAGTTGATGGTATTATGCGAAGATGCGTACCGGAATATGAGCAACAAGAGATATTAAGAAAATGCCATGGCAGTGCTTATGGAGGGCATCATGCTGGAGATAGAACCGCACAAAAAGTTCTACAATCAGGTTTTTATTGGCCAACCCTCTTTAAAGATGCTAGAAGGTATGTTTTATCTTGTGATGAATGTCAAAGAGTTGGTAATATTTCTAGACGCAATGAAATGCCTATGAATTACACTCTTGTTATTGAACCATTTGTTTGTTGGGGATTTGACTTTATGGGTCCTTTTCCTCCTTCAAAAGGCTATACCCACATACTTGTTGCTGTTGATTATGTCACTAAATGGGTAGAAGCCGTACCTACAAAGAGTGCCGATGGTGAGACCTCGTTAAAAATGCTTAAAGATGTTATTTTTCCTAGGTTTGGTGTGCCTAGATATCTTATGACTGATGGAGGTTCTCATTTTATTCATGGCAGTTTTAGAAAAACTCTTGCTAAATATGATGTTAATCATAGAATTGCTTCTGCTTATCATCCCCAAACTAGTGGGCAGGTAGAGCTTTTAAATAGAGAGATCAAGTCTATTTTGCAGAAGACTGTCAATAGATCTAGGAAAAACTGGGCAAGTAAGTTAAACGACGCTTTATGGGCTTATAGAACTGCTTATAAGAACCCCATGGGTATGTCTCCTTATAAGATGGTTTACGGAAAAGCGTGTCACTTGCCTTTAGAATTAGAACACAAAGCTTTTTGGGCAGTGAAAGAGCTTAATAGAGATTTTAAACTAGCTGGTAAGAAAAGGTTGTTAGATTTGAGTTCTCTAGACGAGTGGAGAAACGAAGCGTATGAGAATGCCAGACTTTTCAAAGAGAAAGTCAAGCAATGGCATGATAAGAGAATCCTTAAGAGAGAGTTTCATGTTGGTGAGAAAGTTCTATTGTATAGGTCTCGTCTCAGAATTTTTGTAGGGAAATTACTCTCTAAATGGGAAGGACCATATGTTATTGTGGAAGTATACCGCTTAGGTGCTATTAAGATTGCTTCATTGAAAGATGACTCTACACAAGTGGTGAATGGGCAAAGACTCAAACATTATATTACTGGAGATTCTTATAATGAAGATGTTGATGTAATTGAAACAGTTTCTCCAGAAGAATTCATCCAAGACAAATTGTAGGAACCTGCAGAGTTCGTTTTCGAATAGGTAACAGTTCTAGTCAGAGAAGTTTCGCGAATAACTCTTCCTTTATTATTTTTGCTGTTTTTACTAAATATGAAAAATCACGAGACAAAAACAGGCAGGAAAAGGAGTCTGTGTGCTCCTCACACACAGGGGGCGCGGGCCCACCTCTGGCCACGCCGCCGTGGTGTGAGAGTACCTCGGAACTCGTTTCCGTCCCGGTTTCCTCCCGTGATTTCGTTTCGATGTATAATTTTCGCCTATATAACCCCCCGGATTCCCCGAGGTCTGTATATCGTTTTCTCGTCGTGTTTTGTTTCGAGCTGTTTCTGTCAGGAGTTGATCTTAAGCTTGGGGGAGCATCATGGCCTCTGCAAGCAATGACAAGGGCAAAAGGCCCAGGGAAGTTGATCACCAAGGCCAAAAGTGGAAGGAGGAGCAGGGTGCTAGTAGAGCAAGGCCAAGAAACCCTGCTTTTGAAGGACCAACGAAAGCTAGACGTATCTTTTCTCATGATATGCAGGGGCCAACACTACACATTCTGGATCTAAACTCCATGCCTGTTATAAAAGAGGGTATGCTGGTTACTGATGAGTTTTGCGCTCAATATCAAGTTTTGAAGAGGGAGGTAGAGATGCTTCAAGAAGAGAATCTCAGGCTTCGCCGGATGCTGATACTTTGTTAATCCAAGGCTACTTCCACTACCGCCACAAGAGTAACTCGTCATCGGTATAGGCATCCCCTTGGCTTTTTCCAAGCTTGGGGGAGTGCCGCGGTATCACATCAATACCTTTTACTCATTTACTTTTTAAGTAGAGTCATATCATGAATAGAGAAATTATCCTATAGAATAGTTCGCAGTGTGGAAGTATCCTCCTTAGTTGGTTATCTATGTATCCCTTGGTGTGAGTTGCGGTAATGAAATATTAATGAGAAGTTTTATCGTTTACTCTCCGCACACTTTATTTTAGTTTGCAATCTCTCTTATACGACTAGTCTTGTTGATTAGTATTGGTATCACTTTGGGAGCATGAGTAAATTTAGTTGGTTTTGGCAAACTTAGCTTGGTCAGTAGCAGCATTACCTTGAGGTTTGAGTAGAAAAGAATAAAGAAGTGTTTGTAGCTACATCACTTCAGTTTACCCTTCATGTTTGGCTTATAAGCATTGTTATTCTCAAAGTTAAAATTGTTGTACCTTCAAGGGAGTTTGCATGATTGTTCTTATTATATGTATGTTTGTTTGTTTCATGCAATTCCTATGCTTGCTACCCAGCCTTGCTAGCCAAAAACCTGTATTGAGAGGGAATACTTCTCGTGCATCCAAATCCCATAAGCCAAGTCACTTCCAAAGAGTCCACTATAAATTCCTATGCATGGTATTTCAAGCCATTCCAAGTAAATTTTCATGTGCTACCTTGCAAAAACCTTCAAATACTTCTCATTTTGTGCCACTGTTTTTAGCTCATGAGGACGTAGTGGATGGGTTTGTTATCTTCCATGCTAAATTAAGTACCCCTCGACTAGGCAGCTTCATCTGCTCGTCATTAATTTTGCAAGGGAGCTGGTCAGACCATTATAATCTCAAAAAGAAGAAAGAAAAGAGCACTCCTCCATGGTATGTGAAAGTTGGTTGGCACCCGATGGAATCAGTTAGCCATGGTTTGAGAAAGGAAAAAGGTGGGGAGGAGTGCAAAGCTATAAAAGAGCACCAATGTGCCAAATAATCAAACATCTCGGAACCGCTCTCACTTGTTTAGTATGGAAGATATCAATAACTCCGCTGCTAGTCATTGACAAAAGCAACCACCTCTCAAAACAATTTTTACCTCTGTTTTACAAATGAAAAGCTCTAGCACATGTTTAATCCCTGCTACCCTCTACGAAGGGCCTATCTTTTACTTTTATGTTGAGTCAACCTATTCCCCTCTATCTCAAGCAAGCATTTGAGTTGTTATGTTTCACTCATCCATATGTTGATCCGTTTAATCATGTTTACTATCTTCTTTGTTTTGTACAATGCTTTTGTCTGAAGGAATATATCTTTGAAAGCTTTCTATGAATGCAAAAAGTTCATTTCGTTGAGCATATGGTTTTTGCTATATTAGCTCTATTTTAAAAAGGCTCCATTCAAAGGCTAGTATAGTTGTTCATTGTTCTCTGACCAACAACTAAGGTTTGCCATCATCAATTATAGTTTACTTTGTGCATCTTTATATGTGATTCCCTTTACTTATTGCAAGTCTATATTTTATAAAGGGAAGTTGCTGTCTATTATAACTTGTGCCTTTGGTGAATGTGATGCTTCTTGTCCGTATTTTGATTATCGACACTTCACTCCATAAACCTGTGGTCATGTTTACCGAGTTTAGTTTTCGCTTGGGGACAAGCGAGGTCTAAGCTTGGGGGGGTTGATACGTCCATTTTGCATCACTATTTTGTATCATAATTTGCTGTTATTCATTGATATATTTCATATTTAGAGATGATACTTATGTTGTTTCCTCTGTTTTTACATGTTTGATGATCATTGGAGGATTTGCTGCCGGAGTCAGGATTCTGCTGGAAAAGGACCGCCAAGACACCATATTTTGGAAGATCAGGAAAATTCCAGAAAAATACCAGAAAATTATATTTTACCAAAAGACTCCGGAAGCCAGAATGGGAAGGAGAGAGGAGCCAGGGGGCAGCCTCACACACATGGGGCGCGGCCTGGCCGCGCCAGCCCTGTGTGAGGGCGCCCTGGCCCACTTCTGGTCTCGCCCCTTCGCGTACTTCATCGTTCCCGAAAACCTAAGTCAAGGGGGGCTCAGAGTTAGACACAGCCGCCTCTGCGGGGCGGAAAACACCAGAGAGAGAAAAGCTCTCTGGCAGGCAGAAATCTGCCGGGGAAATTCCTTCCCGGAGAGGGGAGATCGTCGCCATTGTCATCATCATCGCACCGAACTTCATCGGGATCATCATCATCATCATGTCCATCACCAACACCTTCATCTCCACCATTACCACGCCATCCCGCTGTAACATCTTGAGTTGGATCTTGTTATATTCTTAGGGGAAACTTTCCCGGTGTTGATTACTCTTGTAGTTGATGCTATTGAGTGGAACCGTTGAATTAAGGTTTATGTTCAGATTGTTATTTACCATTATTTCACCTCTGATCATGATCCATATGATGTCTTGTGAGTAGTTCGTTTAGTTCTTGAGGACATGGGAGAAGTCAAGATGTTAGTAGTGAATTATTGTTGGGAAGTATTTAATGGTTTGATATTGTTGTGGTGCTATTTCACTAGTGGTGTCATGTGAACGTCGACTACATGATACTTCACCATTTATGGGCCTAGTGAGATGCATTGTGTATTTGGCTACCAATTGTGGGGTTGCTGGAGTGACAGAAACCTAAACCTCTGTTGGGAAACCATTGCACCAGGGAGCGTAGGATCTTAGAGTTTAAGGTTGTGGTTAGATTTATCTTAATTACTTTCTTGTATTTGTGGATGCTTGCAAGGGGTATAATCACAAGTGTGTATTTAGCCTAGTAAGGGTAGTGCGCTAGCACAGGTTCGCCCCCATAACACTTATCAAACCAATAAAGACTATTTAGCAGTATGAAGCGAAAGCTCTTGACAGAAACTCCCGTGTGTCCTGGAGAACGTTTGGTTATTATAAGTACACAACCGGCTTGTCCTTTGCTAAAGAAAGGATTGGGCCACTTGCTGCAATTATTACTACTGTCTTTTATTTACTCGCACTTTATTTATTTGCATTACCAAATACCTCTGAAAACCTGTTTGCTAGTATTTACAGTGAAACCTTGATCAAAGCCACCTTCTGCTCCTCGTTGGGTTCGACACTCTTATTTATCGAAAGTACTACGATACACCCCCTATACTTGTGGGTCATCACACTCCTATTGCGTCACCTGCTTCTGAGGCAAATTTTTATGAGATTAAACCTGCTTTGTTGAATCTTGTTATGAAAGAGCAATTTTCTGATGCTAGTACTGATGATGCTGTAGCTCATCTCAACAATTTTGTTGAGCTATGTGAGATGCAAAAGTATAAGGATGTATATGGAGATATTATTAAGCTTAAGTTGTTTCCTTTCTCTTTAAGAGGAAGAGCTAAGGATTGGTTGCTATCTTTGCCTAGAAATAGTATTGATTCTTGGGGTAAGTGCAAGGATGCTTTTATTGGAAAATATTATCCTCCTGCTAAGATTATATCTTTGAGAAGTGATATTATGAAGTTTAAACAGTTTGATAATGAACATGTTGCTCAAGCTTGGGAAAGAATGAAATCTTTGATAAAGAATTGTCCCACTCATGGACTGACTACTTGGATGATTATCCAAACCTTTTATGCAGGACTAAATTTTTCTTCAAGAAATCTCTTGGATTCAGCTACTGGAGGAACCTTTATGTCTATCACCTTGGGCGCCGCAACAAAGCTCCTTGATAATATGATGGTAAATTATTCTGAGTGGCACGCCGAGAGAGCTCCACAAGGTAAGAAGGTAAATTCTGTTGAAGAAACCTCTTCCTTGAGTGATAAGATTGATACTATTATGGCTATGCTTGCTAATGATAGAGCTTGTGTTGATCCTAGTAATGTTCCTTTAGCCTCTTTGGTTGCTCAAGAAGAACATGTTGATGTAAACTTTATTAGAAATAATAATTTTAACAACATTGCTTATAGGAACAATATTGGTAGCAACAATTATAGGCCATATCCTTCTACCAATGGTAATGGTTATGGTAATTCTTATGGTAATTCCTACAGCAACAATAGGGGCGCGCCCTCTGATCTTGAAGTCATGCTCAAGAACTTCATTAGTAAATAAACTGCTTTTAATAAGTCTGTTGAGGAAAAGTTGGGTAAAATTGATGTTCTTGCTTCTAAAGTTGATAGCCTTGCTCTTGATGTTGAACTTCTGAAATTAAAGGTTTTGCCTCATGATGTGAAAGAAAGCAAGACTTTGAATGCCATTCAGGTTAGAATTGATGATAATGTTAGGATGTTAGCAGAATTGCATGCTAGGTGGGAAAGAGAAGATGAGATTGCTAGAAATATGACTAAGGTTTGTACTATTACCACCACTAGTGATGTTCTTTCAAATGCTAGCACACCTCCTAATTTGATTGGTGTAGAGAAAATCCCTACTCCTTGTGCTAAATTGCCTAAAACTATGGAAACTTTTTCTAATAAAAGTGCTGAAATTTTTCGGAGTATGGGAGATAATAGTTCTACTACCTTTAATGATTTTGATGTTGATGGTTGCAATATTTCTGAAGTAATTTTGTTCTTGCAAAAGCTTGCTAGAAGTCCTAATGCTAGTTCTATGAATATTGCTTTTACAAAACATATTACGAATGCTCTCATGCAAATTAGAGAGGATAAGTTGAAACAAAAAGTTTATATTCCTAAAAAGCTGGAAGATGGTTGGGAGCCCATCATTGAGATGAATGTGAATGATTTTGATTGTAATGCTTTATGTGATCTTGGTTCAAGTATTTCTATTATGCCTAGAAAAATTTATGATATGCTTGTGAAAGGATCTTATAGGCGACTAGGGGGGGTGAATAGGCGCTACACAATTTTTTTTTTATCTTTTTCAAGTTTTAGGCTTAACACAAAGTAAATTCTCTAGATGTGCAACTAGGTGAATTTCCTAAGTGACAAGCAAGCAAGTGAACAAGTAAGCAAGTAAGCAAGTTTGGGTAAGAAATAACCGAGGAGCGGAGACCGGAGACACAAGGATGTATTCCCGTAGTTCCTTCCTTTTGAGGGGAAGTACGTCTACGTTGGAGAGGTGTGGTGACACAGAGTCGACCAACGCCACGGAGGCTCACCTTGTTCTCCGGTGAGCAAGCCACGGAGGCTAGCTCGTTCCACTAAGCGGTGGTATTGGGGGAACTCACCGAATCCCTTACACGGAGATTGGGGCACACATCCACAACTGAATTGGAGGCTCCCAAGAAAGCCACGGAGGCTAGAATCCACAAAGACAAGAGAAATCTTGAATCAAACCACCTAGTGTTTCCAAGGAACCACTAGGAACAAATCCCTCAAGCAAAAGGAGGGGAAAAAGAAATTCCTTCGGTGGAGATGTAGATCGGGACCTCCTCCTTCGATCCTCCAAAGATCTAAGACTTTGGGTGGTTGAAGGTGGAGATCTTGCAGTGAGGTTGGCTCCAAATAGTGTCTTGTTCTTGATGAGGACGAGCAAACCGGGGAAGAAGAGGGGGAGGGGTATAAATACCCCTTCCCGAAATGTATCCGTTGCAGCCGCCAGGGGCCGGATTATCCGGCCCAAACTTGCACCGGATAATCCGGCGGCCGGATATTCCGGCCCACTTCTGGAATAATCCGACCGAAATATCCGGCCAGAAATCTGGGTGACGCGCACCTGCTCTCCTTCTGGTCCTTAGTCGATTTCACCGGGGGGCGGATTATCCAGCCCAGATCTAGAATAATCCGGCCCAAATATCCGCCCCTAAATCTGGATGACGCGCATCTGCTCTACTTCTGGTCCTTAGTCGATTTCATCGGGGGTGGATTATCCGGCCCAGATCTGGAATAATTCGGCCCAAATATCCGCCCCTAAATCTAGGTGATGCGCATCTGCTCTTCTTCTGGTCCTTAGTTGTTTTCACCGGGGGGGGGGGATTATCCGGCCCAGATCTGGAATAATCCGGCCCAAATATCCGCCCCTAAATCTGGGTGACGCGCATCTGCTCTTCTTCTGGTCCTTAGTCGTTTTCACCGGGGGGCGGATTATCCGGCCCAGATTTGGAATAATCCAGCCAAAATATCCGCCCCTAAATCTGGGTGACGCGCATCTTGCTGCTTCTGGTCCTTAGCCGTTTTCAGGGGTGGCCGGATTATCCGGCCCAGATTTGGTAAAAATCCGGCCGAAATATCCGGCCAACTTTCTGCACAAAAACACTGGTAAAATGTCCTGGTGTTGTCAACTAACACACAAAACTAGGGAGGGCTAGAAAATGCCCTAACAATCTCCCCCTTTTTGGTGTTAGATGACAACACTAGGATTTGCAATAGTAAGATCAAATAAGCAAGGGAGCTCCCCCTAAAGATATGCATAAGTTCAATTGAAGCTCCCTCTAGAGATAAGCAATATAACTTAAACAAGTTTCACAATAACTATATGAGCATAGACACAATAGGCAATAAAACTTAAACAAGTTCCACAATAATTCAACCCTAAAGAAAGTTCACCAAGCACAAGATAACGATAAGTTCACAAACGAGAAAACCGGAGGCAGCTCCCAAACCAAAGCAAATCCCAACGAGAAACCCTACTAGAACAACTTCTCCCCCTTTGGCATCAAGACACCAAAAAGGGACAAGAGCATACTACACGCCCCAAGAAGTCACTCAAAGTCATCGTCGTCCTCGTCCTCCTCATAGTCCTCCTCCTCTTCATCATCTTCTTCAAACTCTCCTTCCTCATCCTCTTCTGCATCTTCTTCCTCTTCATCTTCATCATCAACATGAGTGGTGCGACCAACATAGAGAGAACTCTCCATCGCGCCCCAATCATAGGTCTCGGAATGCCACTTGTTGTAGGCAATGGGAGGAGGAGGAGGAGATAGAGCAGCTTGGTCCCCACTGAGCTTATGAAGAATCTCACGCTGAGTATCAAGGATAGTCTTGCGCTCACAATAAGCATCATAGTTCTCACGATGAATCTCAACCTTCATGCAAAGAACATGCTTCTGAAACCAGCTCAACTTCCTCACTCTCTTGGGCACATCCTTGGACACAAACTTGCCACTTGGCACACTAGAACGAGCATCTCTCATGAAAGAACCGGGACCAATGGGACCAACAGGAGCTGGAGCTGGCTTGTTCTGCTTCACATAGAGCTTCTTAACCTTGTGTGACACACACTGACTGCTGAAATCCTGACCCTTGCAAGTGTCAATGATAAGCTTCATGATGAAAGGGGCGTACGGAAGAGAACCCCTGCTGACCATAGCATCGTAGATCTCGTTGAAGATAAAGTCCATCACATCAAGAGAGAAATCTGCATCCGGGTCGGTAGACGTGGCACAATCATGAGAAAAGATGAGGAGATCCACCAAGGAGCTTCTGATAGCATCGTTGTTCCCTCCACTTGGAGCAATGTTCTCCCTGAAGATACGCACAAGAAGATCATACAGAGGCAACAGACCAGCAACTTGACCAGGAACTCCATTAGGTCCATACAGATCACAAAGCAGATTCTTGTCGACTGGAAGCGGAGTGTGAAGCCGGTGACCAACAGGATTCGTCAGGCCATTAAAGGGGTAGCCCAACAAAGAAGCAAACTGAGTGAAGGAAGACTCACAGTAACGAGTCCCAGTCATCCACTTGAAAGTTCTGTCATCATCAGCAGCAAAAGCCAAGGTAGCATAAAATTGCACTATGAGCTGAGGATCATAATCGCACTGACAAGTCAACAAACCAGTGAGGCCTAGCCTCTCCACCACCTGGACAGCTGGAACAAAGTACTCCTTCGACTTCAAGAAAGTAAAATCAATGGGATGCATCGGGCGAATGGGCTTACTCATGGGAGCAAAGATATCCTGAAAGATGTACAGCTGCTCTGGACACCAGAAACGGCGGTCTTCAATGTTCGCAAACCTCGGCTGAGCGGCGTACCAATCTTGTTGCCTCAGGGCTGAGTAGGACACTTGGCTCATCAGCTTGTAGTTGAAATGGGGTTCCTTTCCCTTGTTGGCTCGAGCAGCCTTCTTAGCAACCCTCTCAGCCGCCTTAGCCTCTTTGGTTGCCTTCACTTTCCGAACTGCTGCCCGCTCTTTCTGACGAATGGACACCTCATCTTCCAAAATACCATCTTCATTGTAACGGAGGTAGCGAGGACGACGCCTCTTTGCCGGACCGGCACCTGAGAGGAGAAAAAGTAGGAAGCATGGTGATGAGGATGCACACAAGAACCAGGAGCATACACTAGAGTGATGAACATAGCAGAATAACGCATGACAATGATGGACAAGAAAAGAGAAAAGGACTGCATATACCAGGCCGGATTATCCGGTCCAAAACTGGGCCGGATAATCCGCCCCCTGGCGATTTTTTCTCAAATCTTGCCCTAACAAGTCAAAACCGTAGATCGGCTAGGTGAATCACTAGAGCATATCACAAGGCCTAAGGAGAGATCAAAGGGAACAACTAGACTCCAAGATCTAAGCAAAATAAATCTCACAAGAACTTCACCACAAGGGCTAGGAGATGCAAAATTTACCCTCATCCATTGGAGGAACTGCTTGGAGGAACTTGTTCCCAAGAAGGAGGAGAGCATGAGCCTCGAAGATCGGCCGGATCCGGCGGCCGGGGAGGCGCCGGCGAGCAAGAGGAGGAGTAGGCGGCGGCGGTGGAGAGAGAGGGGGTCGGGGGTGGAAGAACTGCCAAAGTGGGCAGTTCACCCCGACGCCCTCTATTTATATGGACAAACCACAGGGCCGGATTATCCGGCCCAAACTTGGACCGGATATTCTGGCCCCCGGATAATCCGGCCCAAAAGTGGCCCGGATAATCCGGCCTGAAACTCCTTTGCTCAGGAAATTTGTGGCAGAAAAACTGGACTTGTGTGCATGGAGAGAATGTTTAGGGATGAGATGGGCTTAGGTTAGAAGGCAAACACAGAGTGGTTCTCGGCACTTGGAGTTGCGAAAACGCAAGAAATCATCGAAAGACCAACTCAAGTGCCTTCCCATATCAAGAGATAAACAAAACCAAAAACTCAAACCAAACTCAAAAGATTTTCAAGGAATAAACTCTTCAAAAGAAGAGGTCGGTGGCCGAAGCCACCATATATGAGTGTTTTGGCATTGAACCGCGAAGATATATCTTGGGTCCATAACCAATACTCATCATTGAAGCTCACATATCACAAAATGATATTAAGAGAATGATTGCATTACTTTCGGCATTATGGGGGGAGGGATAGCCCAATTAATTAGGACCGCACCCCCCCTATATCCATGCCCACATCTAGATTAGAACATGTGCTAACGTATGGGAATGAGTGCACACTAACAAGCCACATTGCAAGAATCAATGATATTCAATTCATGCCTCAACTCTCGGAATCTTGCTTCATCAAGGGGATTTGTGAAGATATCGGCGAGTTGATCATTTGTACCTACATAAGATAGGTTAATATCACCTCGATTGACGTGGTCCCGAATGAAGTGATGCCGGATCTCAATGTGCTTTGTCTTGTTGTGTTGAACCGGATTATGAGCAATCTTGATGGCACTCTCGTTCTCACACAAGAGTGGAACCTTGTCGCAATGAACTCCATAGTCCTTCAACGTTTGCCTCATCCAAAGGAGTTGAGCACAACAACTTGCCGCGGACACGTACTCGGCCTCGGCGGTGGAGAGAGACACACAATTTTGCTTCTTGGAAGACCAACTAACCAAGGACCTACCAAGAAGTTGGCAAGCCCCGGAAGTTGACTTCCTATCCACTTTGTCTCCCGCCCAATCCGAGTCCGAGTACCCAACAAGCTCAAAACTTGATCCCTTCGGGTACCAAAGGCCAAAAGTTGGAGTATGAATCAAATATCGAAAGATTCTTTTCACGGCCATCAAATGGCTTTCCTTTGGGGCGGCTTGGTATCGTGCACACATTCCCACACTAAGCATGATATCGGGTCTAGATGCGCAAAGATAAATAAGCGACCCAATCATAGAACGGTAAAGCTTTTGATCCACCTCCTTACCACTAGGATCGAGATCAAGAGTAACCTTTGTCGGCATGGGGTTTTTTGGCTCCTTTAACTCCGGAATCCATGTTGAATTTCTTGAGCATGTCTTGGATGTACTTGGCTTGATTGATGAAGGTCCCTCCTCGCAATTGCCGAATCTCAAAGCCAAGAAAGAATTTCAACTCTCCCATCATGGACATCTTGAATTTGTCTGTCATTAGCTTTGCAAATTCATCATTGAAGAGTTTGTTAGAAGAGCCAAAAATGATATCGTCTACATAAATTTGGCATATGAAAAGCTCCCCGTTGACTTTCTTGGTAAAAAGAGTTGGGTCAATGAGCCCTATTTCAAACCCATGATCTACCAACAACTCTTTAAGGTGCTCGTACCACGCGCGTGGGGCTTGTTTAAGGCCATAAAGCGCCTTATCGAGTTTGTAGACATGGGTCGGGAAATGAGGATCTTCAAAGCCCGGGGGTTGCTTCACAAAGACCAATTCATGTAGAGGACCGTTGAGAAAAGCACTCTTCACATCCATTTGATATAACTTAAAATTGAAGTGAGAAGCATAAGCAAGGAGGATACGGATTGACTCGAGACGAGCCACGGGAGCGTAGGTCTCTCCATAGTCAATTCCTTCAACTTGAGAGTATCCTTGAGCGACCAAGCGTGCCTTGTTCCTCACAACGATCCCATTAGCATCTTGTTTGTTCTTGAACACCCACTTGGTTCCAATGACATTGCGGCACTCCTTGGGCTTCTCCACCAAAGTCCAAACCTCATTGCGCTTGAAGTTGTTGAGTTCTTCGTGCATGGCTTCCACCCAATCCGGGTCTTCAAGTGCCTCAAACACCTTTTGAGGTTCCACACAGGAGACGAAGGCATGATGGATGCTAAAGTTGGCTAATTGTCTCCTTGTGGAAACCCCTTTTCTCACACTTCCAATCACACTACCCAAGGTATGACTCCCCTTGCGAAGAGCCTCTTCCACTTTCCTTGCACGGCGAGCTTGAGCTTCTTCAAAAGACTCTTGAGAAGCCACTTGGTCATCACCACTATTTTGGTCCTCGCCTTGACCTTCAACTTGAGCTTGATCAACATCATGAGCATGCTCAACATCTTGAGCTTGGCCTTGATCTACCATTGGTGAGGAATCACCACCGTCCGCTTGGTCTTGATCTTGGCCTTGCTCGCTTGAATGAGGGTCTAGAGCTTGTCTTTGGTTAGCATCAATCGGTCCTTGTGGAGCTTGTGGAGCTTGTGAAGGTGAAGGCTCCACTTGAGTAGAGCATAGTCCTTCTCCTTCCGCCAAAAGGTGTCCCTCAATGGGTATGAGATGGCCCACACCCATTCTTCTTATGGCTTGAGGAGGTATTTCGTCACCTACATCACAAACACCACTTTGCTCCACACGGAAGCCGTCATTCTCATCGAATCTCACATTAGAAACTTCAACAACACGAGCGGACTCTTTGTCAAAGATTCTAAAAGCATGAGATTCGATGGCATAACCAACAAAGATACCCTCAAGAGCTTTAGAGTCAAACTTGGACAAATGAACACCCTTTCTAAGATAGAAGCACTTACAACTGAATACTCGAAAGTACTTGATGTTAGGCTTGTTGCCGGTGAGGATCTCATACGGAGTCTTGTTCAAGCCCTTGCGAAGATATAGCTGGTTAGAAGCATGACAAGCGGTATTGATTGCTTTGGCCCAAAAGTTATACGGAGACTTAAACTCCGCTAACATTGTCCTTGCCATGTCCATCAAGGTCCGGTTCTTCCGCTCGGCTACACCATTTTGTTGCGGAGTGTAGGGAGTCGAGTATTGATGACGAATTCCCTCATCGCTCAAGAATTCATTCACAGTGTAGTTCTTGAACTCCGTCCCATTGTCACTCCGAATCATCAAGATATCTTGGCCATATTGACGTTCCACTTCCTTGATGAAGTCCATGACGGTTTGTTGGGTCTCATATTTGTGCTTGAAGAAGTAGACCCAAGTATATCTTGAGTAGTCATCAACAATCACCAAGCAATACTTCTTCCCTCCTAGACTTGCGAGAGATGGAGGGCCAAAGAGGTCCATGTGAAGGAGCTCTAAGACCCTCTTAGAAGAAATAATCGTCTTGCTAGGATGAGGACGTTCATGCATCTTTCCTTCAATGCAAGCTCTACACACACGATCTTTGGCAAAGGTTAGATCAGTTAGTCCTAGGATGTGGTTACCTTTGTGGAGTCTTTGCAAAGTTCTCATATTGACGTGGCCTAGCCGGCGATGCCATAGCCATCCCACGTCAACTTTGGCCATTAGGCAAGTCGCGGCTTTAGTGACCTTCTCCGAGAAGTCAATCACATATAAGCCATTTTCAACATGCCCAACAAAGGCTACTTTAAGAGACTTTCTCCACAAAAGAACCACAATCCCAACATCAAAGAAAGTTGCAAAGCCCATATCGGCAAGTTGAGCTACGGAAAGTAAATTATAAGAGAGAGACTCAACAAGCATGACATTCTCCACGGAAACATCTTGAGAAATAACAACTTTACCAAGACTCAATACCTTTGACCTTGAGAATCTCCATAGGTGACGTAGCCCGCACTAGATGAACCGGTGCGAAGCTCCTTCACCAACTCTTTGCTTCCGGACATATGATTGGTAGCACCACTATCAATTATCCATTGTCCCGCACCGGAAGCAAAGCCCTACAAGAGATCAAGTCTTGTTTTTAGGTCCCCATTTTTCAATGGGTCCCCTTTTGTTAGTAACAAGGGTCTTAGGAACCCAAATAGACCAAGCAATGCGTTCATTAGGTGAGCCAACAAATTTAGCGTAAACATGTCCATCATAAGCACGGCGAAGAACATAAGAGGGTTATATTTTCCTGCAAAGTCGTTGTGATTGGGCATTGCCCTCTTGGCATTCCCAACCACCTCCCTCACGAGCTCCCCCTCCTCCTCATAAACATTGCCATCCTCATCAAAGCATATGTCATTTGGGATGTGCTTCTTAGGAGGAGGAGTGGGCACAAGAAATTGCGTCTTCTTGTTGTTCTTCTTCTTGTTCTTTTTCTTCTTCTTAGACTTGGAAGTGAAACCAAGCCCGGTCTTGTCACCATGTTGCTTTTGAGCACTCAAAAGCTCATCAAGCCTTGTGTCATCCTTAGGGGAATCTTTCTCATAAAGAGGGTTAGTGTAACAAGTACTTGCAACAAAGGTGCTAGAAGGGAACTTGGTTGCTTCTTTAGCAATAATAAGATTAAGTTTCTCATTTTGCAACCTAAGTTCATTGGCAACTGATTGAGCAATATCACGATCATTTTAAGCCTAGCAATGTCCAAGTTATAAGACTCTTCAAGACCTAACTTGGATGCCTCAAGTGCCATCCTTAGATCTTGCTCAACCTCAAGGGATTGAGTGAGTGTTGCAATTTCATCGGCATACTCACGAGCATGCCCTTCTAGCTCAAAAATGCGTTCCTCATTTTTATCATTAAGTTGGAGAGACTCATTATATTGATCAAGGAGAATCTCAAATCGAGCTTTGGTCTCCCCATGCAAGGTTAACATGAAGGTGTCAAATTCATTAGGCTCATCCTTATCACTACTAGTATCAACACAATCCATCAAGGATAAGCTTCTAGGTATGATGGGTGTGAAAGAGGGTGATACCTTTGTAGCGTGAGCCATTAGACATGTTCCCTTGGAGTTGGAGCGCTTGGACTCGTTTGCGGAAGCGAAGAGGGATGGTGAAGAGATAGGCTTGGCGATGGCAATGGCGGCCCTTCCTACTTCTTCATTATCACTTGCATCATCACCGGATGGGTATTCTTCTTGAGTCAGTCAAAGCATGTATTGGAACGGCTTTCTTCTTGTCAAAGTTCCTTGGTGGGTAAGACTTGGCCTTCATCTCCTTGCAGATGAGTCTTCCATTGTGATCTTCCACTCTTTCATAGGGACAATCGCGATGAAATGATGTTGATTGCCACAATTGTAGCACGTCCTCACTCTACTTGAGGCCTTAGGCTTGGAGGGACTAGATGACTTCCACTTCTTCATGAATGCCCGTTGAGCAAGAGCCATGTGTTCGGCATGAGCGTACTTCATGTCCTCGGGACTTCCACCCATTGACTCTTCCTCTTCCATCAAGCTTGCTTCTTCATGAAGAGAGACTTTTGCCTTGAATGCAAGGTTGGTAGCACGCACACCACGTGCACGAGCTAGAGCATCATACGCATTCTTCTCGGAGATCTTCCTTGCCACAATTTCTTGCAAGATGTCATGAGCGGTCATCTTCCTAAAGTTGGCATCTCCCTTGATTGAGTTCATCGTATCTTTCATGAAGGGCAAGAGGGCTTGAAAGAACTTCCTCTTCATCCATCTCTCATCACATTGAGTAGAGCTGAGGTCGACTAGCTTCACTTGGAGAGCCGAGAGACGTCGATGAAGTTTTTCGGGAGATTCACCATCAAGCATGGCGAAGTTGTCCGCTTCATTGGATGCCTCATCAAACTTGGACTCTTGAATACTTTGGTTGCCAATGAAGAGGTTGGTGAGAGCATCCCAAGCTTTCTTGGCGGAGGAGATGTTGCGGACGAACGCCTTGTCCTTCTCGGTGAGAGACATGTGAATGAGATGCAAGGCAGATGCATTGAGTTGCTTGTCGATTCGCTCCCAAGGTAGCAAGTTGGACAAATCCTTGGAAGTTGGATGGTAGCCCTGCTCAATTATCCTCCAAAGCTCAATAGACACAAAATTTATGTGAGAGCGCATGTTATCTTGCCAATTGGCAAAGCTAGAAGCATCAAGTGATGGCGGTGGGCCGCATGAGGCAAGGTGTGGCATTTGAAGGTGTCTTCCGGAGACATAGCTCGTAGGATGTGGAATCTTCGTGCTATGTCCCCGAGAGGTGTCATCTTTCTTGGGTGGATCCTCGTTGTTCTCATTCCCATCCTTGTCCGGATCTTCCTCGTTTAAGGATGGCTTATCCTTATCCGAGGTGTAAACCGGAGTTGGAGGAGTGGTACTAGATGTCCCACTAGTGAGAACTTCAAGTTGAGCCTTTTGGATTTCCATGGTTGCCATCATAGCATCCATTCGTGACAAAATGCTATTAAGATCCGCCTTAGTGGCGGGCTCCTCGTCGCCCATAATCTCTTAGGCGGTTAAGCCCAATCAAAGAGCACTAGGCTCTGATACCAATTGAAAGGATCTTATAGGCGACTAGAGGGGGGGGTGAATAGGCGCTACACAAATTTTTTATCTTTTTCAAGTTTTAGGCTTGACACAAAGTAAATTCTCTAGATGTGCAACTAGGTGAATTTCCTAAGTGACAAGCAAGCAAGTGAACAAGTAAGCAAGTAAGCAAGTAAGCAAGTAAGCAAGTAAGCAAGTAAGCAAGTAAGCGAGTTCGGGTAAGAAATAACCAAGGAGCGGAGACCGGAGACACAAGGATGTATTCCCGTAGTTCCTTCCTTTTGAGGGGAAGTACGTCTACGTTGGAGAGGTGTGGTGACACGGAGTCGACCATCGCCACGGAGGCTCACCTTGTTCTCCGGTGAGAAAGCCACGGAGGCTAGCTCGTTCCACTAAGCGGTGGTATTGGGGGAACTCACCGAATCCCTCACACGGAGATTGGGGCACACATCCACAACTGAATTGGAGGCTCCCAAGAAATCCACGGAGGCTAGAATCCACAAAGACAAGAGAAATCTCGAATCAAACCACCTAGTGTTTCCAAGGAACCACTAGGAACAAATCCCTCAAGCAAAAGGAGGGGAAAAAGAAATTCCTTCGGTGGAGATGTAGATCGGGACCTCCTCCTTCGATCCTCCAAAGATCTAAGACTTTGGGTGGTTGAAGGTAGAGATCTTGCAGTGAGGTTGGCTCCAAATAGTATCTTGTTCTTGATGAGGACGAGCAAGCTGGGGAAGAAGAGGGGGAGGGGTATAAATACCCCTTCCCGAAATGTATCTGTTGCAGCCGCCAGGGGCCGGATTATCCGGCCCAAACTTGCACCGGATAATCCGGCGGCCGGATATTCCGGCCCACTTCTGGAATAATCCGGCCGAAATATCCGGCCAGAAATCTGGGTGACGCGCACCTGCTCTCCTTTTGGTCCTTAGTCGTTTTCACAGGGGGGGGGGGGATTATCCGGCCCAGATCTGGAATAATCCGGCCCAAATATCCGCCCCCAAATCTGGGTGATGCGCATCTGCTCTTCTTCTGGTCCTTAGTCGTTTTCACCGGGGGGCGGATTATCCGGCCCAGATTTGGAATAATCCGGCCGAAATATCCGCCCCAAGATCTGGGTGACACACATCTGCTCTTCTTCTGGTCCTTAGTCGTTTTCACCGGGGGGGGGGGCGGATTATCCGGCCCAGATTTGGAATAATCCGGCCAAAATATCCGCCCCAAAATCTGGATGACGCGCATCTTGCTGCTTCTGGTCCTTAGCCATTTTCAGGGGTGGCCGGATTATCCGGCCCAGATTTGGTAAAAATCCGGCCGAAAAATCCGGCCAACTTTCTGCACAAAAACACTAGTAAAATGTCCTGGTGTTGTCAACTAACACACAAAACTAGGGAGGGCTAGAAAATGCCCTAACAGTTTCTTACTGAGGGAAAAACTTGCTGCTATATTCATCACACCTTGCTCTTGCGGTTTTCCAACTGGCCAGTCATTTACTTCATTAATTTCACACACCATCACCGCGCCATCAAACGACTACGTCGACTACGTGCGTCTTCGTCGAGTCTTCATCGGCAATGTTTGTGCAGGAACGTAATCCCTGCTTCCTGTCTTCAAGGGTTAGTTCTCCGTTGCTACCATATCGTAGAGTTTTCTTGGCTAGTATGTGTTCATGCATAGGATTTTTTTTGTTTTCCATGCTACGAACCCATCAATTTGCAGACAAACTTCATCGAACACTTCTGCAGGGAAACGGGGCGGAAAGAGCTAGGATCGAGAACCCCCTCCTTCTTTGGTAGCAGCACAATGTGGGCACGATTTATGCCGCTCCGGTAGACATCCTTGGCGTGGAAGCCGTCGAAGAGCCTGATCATGTCGGGGTCGATCGAGGACCAGGCAGCGTGGTAGAAACTTGGCCCAAGGCCATCAGGCCCAGGAGCGCTCGATCAATCCATACCGCGGATGGCAGCCTAGATCTCCTCTAGTCCAAAGGCGGCGATGAGGCCCAGTCCATGGGCCGAAGTGGTGCCGCGGTAGATCACTGCCAGGTCGAACCCCCAGTTGACCGGTGATACGTCTCAAACGTATCTATAATTTTTGATGCTCCGTGCTTGTTTTTACACCATTTGCTTAGTGTTTCGTTACGCTTCGTGGCATTTTTATGCATTTTCCAGAACTAACCTATTAACAAGATGCCACAGTGCCAGTTCCCTGTTTTCTGATGTTTTTGTGTTTCAGAAAAGTTACACAGGAAATATTCTCGGAATTGGACGAAACAAAAGTCGAACATCCAGAAATTTACCGAAGCTTCCAGGGAACCGAAGAGGAGATGGAACGAAGCCAGGGGGTGGCCTCACCACGAGGGGGCGCAGCCTAGCCCTGGCCCACGCCGCCCTGTGGTGAGGGCCACCTGGCCCACTTCTAACGCTGCCCCTTCGCCTATAAAGACCCCCCGATAGGAAAAACCTAAACACCCAATCACTTTTCCAAAAACACATCGCGATCTGCCGCCATCGTTGACCCAAGATCGGGAGGGTCCAGAAGCTCTTCCCGACACCCTGCCGGAGAGGGGAATCGCCACCGGAGGTCTTCTTCATCGCCATGCTTGTCTCCGGCGCGATGAGTGAGTAGTCTACCTTGGACTATGGGTCCATAGCAGTAGCTAGTTGGTTGTCTTTCTCCACCATGTGCTTCATGTTTAGATCTCATGAGCTCCCTTACATGATCGAGATCACCGTTATGTAATTCTACATGTTGTGTTTGTTGGGATCCGATGAATATTGGTGTTATGATTGAGTTGATGTGCTGAATATTATCTTATGTTATCTCTATGTTGTTTATGATCTTGCATGCTCTCCGTTGTTAGTAGCTATCTTGGCCGAGTAGATACTAGTGACTCCAAGAGGGGGTATTTATGCTCGATAGGTGGGTTCATGCCTCTATTTAATCTGGGGAAGTGACAGAAACCTCTAAGGTGGTAGATGTGCTGTTGCCACTAGGGAGAAAACAACATTCTTATGCCCAAGGGCATATGCTTTGTTTACATTACACACTTTGCTTAATGCAGTTATCTGTTGTTCGCAACTTAATACTTGTGGGGTTCTCAGATTGATTCCCCATGGGTGGATTATTAGTCATAGATGTAGTTGGATGGCGGTCTATGTATCTTGTTGTAATGCCCAGAGTAAATCTCATAGTGATCCTCTTGACATATGCACGTTATCTTTATTCTATCAATTGCCCAACTATAATTTGTTTACCCAGCATGTGTTATTTTATCTTATGGAGAGACACCACAAGTGAACTGTGGACCCCAGTCCTATTTCTTTTATATTGCTATCACCTGTTTACTTTACTCGCACTATTTACTTTCTCGCATACTACTATTGCTTTCCACTTGATACGGTCATACCCCCTTTGTTTACAGCAAAACGGTGAGATTGACAACCTCATCGTAAGTTGGGAGCAAAGTATTTGGTTGTGTTGTGTGCAGGTTCCACGTTGCTGCTCACAAAGCAAAGCTTGGACGAGGCGCCTGATAAATTGTCCGGAGCTATCGCGAAGCTAGCGGGATCACCTTCTTGAGTTTGGCTTTTTCCTGGATTCGATAAACCTTGGTTTCTTTCTGAGGGAAAACTCGCTGCTGTACTCATCAAACCTTCCTCTTGGGGTTCCCAACTGGACGGTGATTTACACTATCACACACCGCCACAGCAAAGATTTTTCTAGCGCCGTTGCCGGGGAAAAAGAAGACTTCTACAAGGGGAGTTTCGCACGCACATCCTTTACTTTGTTTTAGTTTTGCTTTACTTTATTTTTACTTGCTTTGTTTTATCAAAAACACACAAAAAATTAGTTTCCTTTATAATTGTTTTTACATGTCTGCTTTTAGCTTTGCTAGAATGGCTACTCATGAGAACACCAAGTTGTGTGACTAAACTAGCACTAGTAATAGTGATTTTATCTGCACTCCTATTGCGCCACCTGCTCCTGCTGCAAATTTTTATGAGATTAAGCCTGCTTTGTTGAACCTTGTTATGAAAGAGGAATTCTCTGGTGCTAGTACTGATGATGCTGCAGCTCATCTCAATAATTTTGTTGAGCTATGTGAGATGTAGAAATATAAGGATATAGAGAATGATATTATTAAGCTTAAGCTGTTTCCTTTTTCTTTGAGAGGAAAAGCTAAGGATTGGTTGCTGTCTTTGCCTAAAAATAGTATTGATTCATGGGCTAAGTGTAAGGATGCTTTTATTGGTAGATACTATCCTCCTGCTAAGATTATAGCTTTGCGTAGCAATATTATGAAGTTTAGCCAGTTTGATAATGAACATGTTGCTCAGGCTTGGGAAAGAATGAAATCTATGATAAAGAATTGCCCCACTCATGAACTGACTACTTGGATGATTGTCCAAACTTATTATTGAGGACTGAATTTTTCTTCAAGGAACCTATTGGATTCAGCTGCTGGAGGCACTTTATGTCCCTTACCTTGGGCGCCGCAACAAAGCTTCTCGACAATATGATGGTAAATTACTCTGAATGGCACACCGAGAGAGCTCCACAAGGTAAGAAGGTAAATTCTATTGAGGAAACCTCTTCCTTGAGTGATAAGATTGATGCTATTATGCTTATGCTTTCTAATAATAGGACTCATGTTGATCCTAATAATTTTCATTTAGCCTCTTTGGTTGCTCAAGAAGAGCATGTTGATGTAAACTTCATTAGAAATAATAATTTCAACAACAATGCTTACAGGAACAATTTTGCTAGTAACAATTATAGGCCGTATCCTTCTACCAATGGTAATGGTTATGGTAACTCTTATGGTAATTCCTCCAACAACACTAGGGCTGCGCCCTCCGAGCTTGAGGTAATGCTCAAGGACTTCATCGGTAAGCAAAATGCTTTTAACAAGTCTGTTGAGGAAAAGTTAGGCAAAATTGATATTCTTGCTTCTAAAGTTGATAGCCTTGCTCATGATGTTGAACTTCTGAAATTAAAAGTGTTGCCTAATGATGTGAAAGAGAATAATCCTTTTGCCACTGCTAACGCTATCCAAGTTAGAATTGATGAAAATATTAGGATGCTAGCAGAATTGCATGCCAGGTGGGAAAGAGAAGATGAGATGGCTAGGAAGATGAAGGTATGTACCATTACTACCTCTAATGATGTTGCTCCTAATTCTAGCAATCCTCTTACTTTGATTGGTGTAGAGAAAACTCCCACTCCTAGTGTTAAAAAGCCCAAAACTGCTAAAACTTTTTCTCAAAAGAGTGCTGAAATTTTTCGGAGTGTAGGAGATGATAGCTCGATTTCTTTTAATGATTTTGATGTTGATGGCTGCAATATATCTGAAGTTATTTTGTTGTTGCAAAAGCTTGCTTTGACTCCCAATGCTAGTTCTTTAAATGTTGCTTTTACTAAGCATATTACCAATGCTCTCATGAAAATTAGGGATGAAAAGTTGAAGCAAAAAGCTTCTATTCCCAAGAAGTTAGAAGATGGTTGGGAACCCATCATTGATATGCATGTTAATGTTTTTGATTGCCATGCTTTATGTGATCTAGGTGCTAGTATTTCTATTATGCCTAGAAAGATTTATGACATGCTTGATTTACCACCGCTTGAAAAGTGTTATTATGATGTTTCTATTGCTGATGTTGCTAAGAAGAAACCTTTGGGAAGGATTAATGATGTTCCTATTATGGTTAACAATAACCTTGTTCCCGTTGTATTTCTTGTTATGGATGTTGAATGCAATGCTTCATGTCCTATTATTTTGGGAAGACCCTTTCTTCGAACTGTAGGTGCCATCATTGATATGAGGGAAGGCACCATCAAATATCAATTCCCATTCAAGAAAGGTATGGAACACTTCCCTAGAAAGAGAAAGAAATTGTTTTTTGACTCTATTCTTAGAGCAAATTATGAGCTTGATGCCTCTCTTGATATTACTTGATTCACACTTTCTGCGCCTAGCTCAAAGGCGTTAAAGAAAAGCCCTCTTGGGAGATAACCCATTGTTTTTACTTTCAATTCTTTTTCTTTTATTTGAGTCTTCAAAGTTATTACTACTGTAATAACCACTCCTAATCCTTTTTATTTCGTTTTTGTGCCAAGAGAAGCCTCTAATTTGAGTGAGGAAAGATTTGGGGATGTTGCTGTCTTGAAACAGATTTCGGTGCTGCACCGTAAAAATTCGTGAAAATTCTCAGAATATCTTTTGGACCTGCGATTTCTTGTGCATATGCCCCAGGTTATATCCAAACTTTCATTAGTTATACACTTTTTTATTTGAGCAACAGAAAACCCTCTAAAAATTCGACCTTTGTCAGCTGTTCTGTTTTGACAGATTTCTGCCAATATTTGTGTTTGCCGCTCTATCGCTTTCTTTTTTAGTTCTTTTGATCACGGAACTTTTTGGGAAGTTGCTACAGTAGTATATGCTTTATATGTGGTGGCTTTGAGTTGAAACCTGAAGCTAAAAGGGTTGATTCATTGCTATGCTTACACTAATGTTGCTAATAGAATTGTGTTTAGTTTTGTATGAACGAAGTTTTCAAGTGTAGGGATTGGAGAATGATGAAATGAGTTGAAGAATGGACAAAAGCTCAAGCTTGGGGATGCCCATGTTACCCCAAGAAATATTCAAGAGGTACAAGCGTCAAAGCTTGGGGATGCCCCCGAGGCACCCCTTCTTCATCGGCAAAAATCAGGTCACCTTTCAACACACTATATTTTTATTGCTTCATGCATTATGCGTTTTTCTTGGAGCGTCAGTTGTTTTTAGTTTTTAGTTTTGTTTAGTTTTGTTGCTGCAATAAATGGTTGGACCCCAACAAATTACTTTTGGAGAAGTTGCCTTGCTTTTCATTTGCCAAGAACACTCAGTTTTTCACTCTTATCGTTTCAACGAGTGTTCTCTTTTTCTAGAACTGCGTTTAGCTTTCATTTTTTGCCTTGATTTTTGTTCAGATCTTGTTATATCTTTGCATCAAGGTGTATTTTGACCTCTGGTCCATGTTGGTTTTCATCGAAAGAGTTGTTTCAAAAAAGTTCGAATGGTGTTGGAAAAGAGAAAAAGCTTTATGCAAAAAAGTGGTACAAAAAGGAGCTTGTGTAGACTGCGGCCTAGGCTTTTGCATGTCGTGCTTGATGTATTTTTGATAGTATGCTTAGTGGTTTTGCTGTAGCATGAATTGTCTCAAATGACTGAGATTGCTTAATGAGCCTTTGAAAAAATCATGCATTGCTTTAATTATTTGGAACCATTATTTTGGTTTTCTCCTTTGATGCTTTATTTGGGTTGACTTGGCGCATGCTCACACATGTTAGACTCATACAAAGTCGCCATTGCCTCTATGATCATTTAGTTATTGACTTTTGATGCCATCTTATGCTTCTTTTAATGTCGCTTTGTTGCTATGCATGATTATGGCCGTTATTGCTCTCTTAGTTGGTCGCTCCCAGTCTTTTGCTAGCCCTCATTATGTACTGAATATGAGCTGTACTCATGCATCCAACTCCTAAAAACCAAGTTGTTCCAATGTGTCCACCATATATACCTATTAGCAATTTGCTATTCCAAAGTACATTTGACTTGCTTTTATCTATCCTTCAAATTAAACTATTTTGGTGTTATGCGAAAATTGGTCAGTAAAGCTCTCACGAACCTGATGGCACACTTTACTTTTCTCGTTCTTAAAAATTTGACATTGTGGCTCTCTTATGTTGAGTTGTTATGCTTGCAAGTTGTAAGTTGGAAATTAGCCCAGCCATGTCGTCATGGGGCAAGCTTTCAACATTGCACTATCTTTCATTTGAGTTGATATCATGATCTTTTGTTTATGGATACTTGCGATGTGAAATGAATTGGGAATCTTGCGGGATCATGGAGTTTGTATACGTGTTAGAGAAACGCCTGGGCCGCTAATCAATGCATAATTCATGGTGGAAATTTACAGCATGCCCATAGTAAACATTCGACGACGCATCTCACAATAAAAAGCTATACCAATGGTAAATAAAAGAGATGCCGAGGTGTTCATTGTCTGTTTGTCCTGTCATTTTGATGTGGGCTTGTTCCATGTCATCGGGCACGGAGGTACCCCGTTGGCGGTTCTCGATGATACGTATATACTTACAATGACAAGAGCTTGCTTGGGACTCTAAGTAAAGTAGCATGAGGTTTTGGTATTCGTACTTAACGGGACACGAGGTTTTCAACTTATGATTTGTCAAGCATATGCATCATAAGTGTATTCGCATTAACTCTAACCATTCAAGATGCCTATGATGAGGGCAATGAGAGCTCAAAGCTAGTAAGTACCATAATTTTGAAGGTTTATAAAACTTGCAATCAGTGCTTCCCTCCGCGAAGGGCCTTTCTTTTACTTTTTATGTTGAGTCTCCACCTTCTACCTTTATGCACCGTCTAAGAGAGCATAGTTGTCATTCTGAGTATAATGTGCATCGTCCCAAAGTTTTCATTGATTGATTCATGATGTTGCTTTCACTTGTTCTTAAATTACTTGTATCTAGTCGCCCTCTTAAACTTGAAGGTGTCCTATGCATTTATGTTTTGCTCTCTCATGAAGGACAAGCTGAAAACCATTTGCATGTTTTTCCATATGATTTGAACACACATTTGACTTTCATTGTTTCATTTTCATGATCTTTCATTTGTGTTCTTTTTCATGTTATAACATGGTTGCTAAGTTTCTCCTATCAAGATTATATCTTTCATGCCCATGTTTTAAGTTCTTTTGATCCCAGCGCACAATGCTTACATAGATGATCAAGATTGTGTAGGTGCATGTGACCTCAAAAATTATTTCTTTTGTTATCACTTACCTACTCGAGGACGAGCAGGAGTTAAGCTTGGGGATGCTGATACATCTCAAACGTATCTATAATTTTTGATGATCCATGCTTGTTTTTACACCATTTGCTTAGTTTTTCGTTACACTTCGTGGCATGTTTATGCATTTTCTAGAACTAACCTATTAACAAGATGCCACAGTGCCAGTTCCCTGTTTTCTGTTGTTTTTGTGTTTCAGAAAAGTTACATAGGAAATATTGTCGGAATTGGACGAAACAAAAGCTGAACATCCAAAAATTTACCGAAGCTTCCAGAGAACCGAAGAGGAGACGAAACAGAGCCAGGGGGTGTCCTCACCACCAGGGGTGCGACCTGGCCCTGGCCTGCGCTGCCCTATGGTGAGGGCTACCTGGCCCACTTCTGACGCTGCCCCTTTGCCTATAAAGACCCCCCGACGGGAAAAATCTAAACACCCGATCACTTTTCCAGAAACACATCGCGATCCACCGCCGTCATCGACCTGAGATCGGGAGGGTCCAGAAGCTCTTCATGGCACCCTGCCGGAGAGGGGAATCGCCACTGGAAGTCTTCTTCATCGCCATGCTAGTTAATGCCGCAAGAGAAAAACAAGCATGTGAAATACGCACTAGAGGTGGTGCTACTACTCAAGATCCTTTATATCCTGAAGGGCATCCTAAGAGAATCGAGCATGATTCTCAACGTGCTACAAGTGATGGTACTCCTTCCAAGAAGAAGAAGAAGCACAAAGCAGTTGCGGAATCTTCTGAAATAGGTAAGGATCCTAATAGTGTTTCTATTTCTAATACTGAAACCGAAAGTGGTGATGCTTCTGATAAAGAAGAAATTGAAGAGGAACCAGAAAAGCTTGCTAAGAATGCAAAGTACACTAAGGAAGACTTCATTGCCAACAGGAATGGTAATGAGAGAGAACCTTGGGTGCGGAAACCAATGCCTTTTCCTAGTAAGAAACACAAATCCAAGGAAGAAGAACACTAAACAGGTTTTGTGAATGGATGAGACCTTTATTTTTGCAAATTCCTTTGACTGATGCTATTAAAATGCCTCCTTATTCAAAGTATATGAAAGATATTGTTACTAACAAAAGGAAAATTCCTAGTGAGGAAATTTCCACTTTACTTGCTAATTACTCTTTTGATGGTAAAGTTCCAGAGAAGCTTGGAGATCCAGGTATACCAACTATTCCTTGCTCTATTAAAAATAACTATGCTAGAACTGCTTTATGTGATTTGGGAGCCGGAGTTAGTGTCATGCCTTTTACTCTCTACAAGACTTGATTTAGAAAAGTTGATATCGACTGATATATCTTTGCAAATGGCTGATAAGTCTACTACTATTCCTGTTGGTATATGTGAGAGTGTTCCTATTCAAGTTGCTAATAATTGTTTGAGATTGACTGACTTTGTTGTGTTGGAAATGCCAGAAGACGACAATATGTCTATTATTCTTGGGAGACCTTTTCTAAACACTGCAGGTGCTGTTATTCATTGCAATCAAGGAAAAGTAACTTTTAGGGATTTCTATTTTCGTGCCCTCGGGTCCTTAGTTGTACTCAGTTTTCCCCAGCTCCTTAGTTTTCCCTCAGTTTTCCCTAAGCCCTTGTCTGAAACCCTCACAAGGAGCTCGGATGGGAGGAATCCCGTTCAGTTGACCGTTCCGTGCTGATGAGTGGGGCCGCATCGTGTGGGTCCGCATCGTGTGGGGCTGGTAGAAAGGGACCGCGTGGGACAGGACGAGACCGTGTTTGGTCATACGAGCGGAGTGGGGGCCGTTGTGTGTGGGGCTATAGCGTGTGGAGCCGTGTGGGTCCGGGATGTGGGCACGAGTGGTTTCTGTCTCTTTCGCCCAGATTAGCAGTTTTCAATGCACCTTTTTCCTCTCTCTCGCTCGATCTCATTCATTCTTGATTGCCCAAATTGGTAGCAAATCTAGAGCAGCTTCTCCTTCTGTTTTTTAACGCCATTCATTTCTTTATGCCTTTCTTTTTACCCAATCAGGTAGGAAATCTAGGGCACAAATCCAGAGAAAATATAGGATAAGCTGCATACAGCAGCCAACATAGCATAGATCCAACATACCTACATAAGCTACATTTTACATGAATTTAAGCTGCTTGGAGGCTGCGCAGGTGAATCCCAAGTGCTTTGTGTTGGGCCATGAACGCATGCACGTTCACGGTCGTTCCAACTCCAGTGCCGCCTCTGCCAATGGATTCAGCATGGTTCACCAGGCAATTGAAGTCGGTGGCGTGGAGCTTCCTGTTGCAGAAGGGGCACCTGTAAACGCCTCGAGCAAAGTGGCCATCGTAATGGCCAGACTGCAGCCTCCCGAGGACGTGACGAGACTTGGTGTGGAAGGACTCGTCGTCGCTATCGACGTTGCTGCTCTGCACCTGTCACGTAGCACCAAAGATCGTGCAAAAAACCCGGAGTCAATTGCAATGATGATGGAACAGAGAGTGAACAAAAGATCATGCATGATAATATGGGCACGAAAAAAAGAGGTAGCCTCAGTTACATTGGACACACTTATATCCAGGATTTGAGTTACTGAACCAAAGATCATGCACAACAAATTTGTACACACCAATTGTTCACTAACCAAACACTGAATCAATTTGTGCCCAAATATTCATCATTATCGGCACAAATTAACCGGATGGGATTGATTACTCACATAAGTTAACCGAATCTTAAACAAAAGCAAATCACAAACACTAATAACACAAGATCTAGAACTAGGAATAGACGAACCCTAATAGCGCAAGATCTAACACAAAAGGATTAAACTAGGAACAGACATACCCTAATAACGCAAGATCTAACACAAAAGGATTGAACTAGGAACAGATGAACCCTAATAACGCTAGATCTAACACAAAAGGATTGAAATGGGATAAGAACAAGGGAACAAAGGCTTACCTCCAGCTCGTCGTCGACGATGCTGGTGTCGTAGGGGTTCTCCGGCGCGACGTACGGCACTGGTTCGTACGGGTCCCAAGCGACGGGAGCCTGGACGGGGGCCTGGATGGGGGCGGCGGCCGATGCGCCGGCGGCTGATGCGCCGGCGGCTACGTCGGAAGCAGCGATGGGAGCCTGGACGGGGGCGGCAGCCAATGCGCCGGCGGCTACGTTGGAAGCGCCGACAATGGGCATCTCATTCTTCTCCATCGCCAGCGGTTTTCTTCGGGGTTTTTTCTTCAGTTGTGGAGAAGATGATGGGACAGGAGAGGCGGTTGCAGTGAGAATGAGAGAGTGGGTGAGCGTCGAGGGAGAGAAAGAGGGGCTCTATAAAGACGAAGGTGGCGTGTACCACAACACGCGTGCACCGCAACACGAGACTAACCCTGGGACGTTTGGTGTACTCAGTTATAACCTCGGGCCTTATACAGAAATTTTATCTGTACTCAGTTTTCCCCTCGAGTACTTAGACTGGCAAGTGCAATATACTCAGTTTTACCCTCAAGTAGCTGGTCAACAGAGAGTCAACAAATGAGATTAACATAGCTAATTGAGTCATTTCATGCGCAAAAAAAATCCAAAAAAATAAAAACATAGTGGCACCTACTCATGGAGTCTTCCTACGCAACCTGCCACCTAGGAAACCTTAACAAACATAAATAAATCAAGTTTTACCACAAATTGCTACTTCTTAGAATCACTAGTAGCTATGAAGATGCATGGTTTTCCACTCAAACCCCTTTGCAAAACATCTTCCCCAAAACATAGTTTGTCTAAATGAGGCCATAATTGTCACACTCATGTATATATGAATTGCAAATAATTTGATGTAGCCCAATATGAATTATATTATACAAAACACACATTTTTCATTTTGTAATTCTTTTGTTTGAATCCCTTAGTCTATTTACTATTTACATGCCCTTGGTTTCTTAGTACTACTCAGTTTTGCCCTCAAGTACTGTCACAAATGCTCACAGAAGTCCAAACTTATCCTGATTGGTTGAGCCCTTGTCATACAGATCGACTCCACCAACCGTTGATCCACTGATCTAATAGGCAGTATACCCCTCTCCGTCTCTTCGTGGCCACCCCTCTCTCTCTCTCTTCGTGGCGACCCCTCTCTCTCTCTATCGGTGGACAGTGCCACCCCTCTATTTATGTGCAATAACGAGTTTGCCATGTAACTATATTCCATCTATTTATGCATTATTTTCCACGATCTAAAAATGTTAAACTAAAAAGTGGTATAATTTTGGTGTAAACAAGAGACATACATATTTGCGAATTTTGGTGAATGCATTATTTGTCACCCCTCTAACAATTATCAACTCTCTTTAGCATTCTTTTCTTTTAGGGAATATAGTTTGGAATATAGTTTGTGGTATAATTTTGGTATAAACATGAGGCATACATATTTGAGGGATTTCGGTGAATGGATTATTTATCACCCCTCTAACAATTATCAACTATCTTTAGCATTCCTTTTCTTTTAGGGAATATAGTTTTGGTAATTTGAAACAGCCCAAAAGTGGTATAATTTTGGTAGAAACATGAGACATACATATTTGGCATATTTGGGGGATTTCGGTGAATGGATTATTTATCACCCCTCTAACAATTATCAACTTTCTTTAGCATTCCTTTTCTTTTAGGGAATATAGTTTTGGTAATTTGAAACAGCCCAAAAGTGGTATAATTTTGGTAGAAACATGAGACATACATATTTGGCATATTTGGGGGATTTCGGTGAATGGATTATTTATCACCCCTCTAACAATTATCAACTTTCTTTAGCATTCCTTTTCTTTTAGGGAATATAGTTTAGGATATAGTTTTGGTTATTTGAAACATCCCAAAAGTGGTATAATTTTGGTATAAACATGAGACATACATATTTGTGGGATTTCGGTGAATGCATTATTTGTCACCCCTCTAACAATTATCAACTATCTTTAGCATTCCTATATTCCCTAACACTTATTTTTTTTAGTAATTTCGGTGAATGCACACACTAACTTTGAAAACAACTACAAGTACATGTAACTGAATAATGGATTTGTAACAAGGGATCCCTTGTAACAACTTATAGCGCCTGATGAGCCATGATAAGAATCCGATCGCAATTATACAACAAAAAAACAACCAGCCATCAGATTAACTTGCTTCTTCAACTCGATCAGCTGCCTTAACTGCTTGTTCATTTTCTTCAGTTCTCCCTTCACTTCCACCAGTTCTGCATTGAGAGCATTAGGCATTATCGAAACGGCTCCTCTCTCTCCGCCGCATTCTCTACAGCAAGTCCCCCCCCTCCCAAATTGCGCTCTCCAATAGCGCCAATTGATTCCTGCAATTTAAGCCTCTCAACATACACATCGATCCACTCGAAATACCTGCATTTCTTCAGGATCTGAAAACAACAACGTGAACACTAAATCCCAAATTCGAGGGAATAACAAGAAAATCGAGAGAAAACAGAGCAATTGGAGAGAGATCTAACCTTATCCCCCTCTCTATATGGCAAGCTCTCGCATTCAAGGAACTCACATCCACGGTTGACGTTGTTATCCGTCTTATAGATCGACCGCTTTAGAGGCTCCTGGCATGGGCAGTCAGGGCATCTTGTCAAAGGCACGGGTCCATACTGCGGCCATGAAGAACGGGAGGTTGAAGAGAAACTAGATATCACCCGCCTTCCTGAGAAGGGCGAGGGCACGAAAATAGAAATCCCTAACTTTTAATGTCAATGATAAAGAGCACACAGTTTATTTTCCCAAGAAGATTGATAGAAAATATGCTCTAAACTCAATCAAGAATATTGAGACCATCAGAGTTGGTCAAATTATTTGTTTAGAGCAAAAGCCCAAAGAAGAATATCAAATTGTTATGATTGGGATTATGCATATCAAGGTCGAGGTAACATAATCATTTAGTGAAATGCAAAGTTTTGCTTCATAGAAAAGTGGTTTGGTAACAAGACCTAATCAACCTTGTTAACAAAGCAGTTTTCAAATGAACAAAACTATGTTTTCACCGCATTTACTTTTGTTTCTACCTTGTTCATTTTTGTTTCCGCTGTTTAGTTTCATATTAGAGTATCTTAGAGCTACTGTAAGGTTGGTTTGGATTTGTTTTCTATCGTTCCACCTTCATTTTTTGAGTTTTATTCTCTTATCATTTTTCTGAAAAATCCTCACAATAAAGTTTCTCGAAAAATTCTATAAAAAATCTTTTTAAATTTTTATGTCAAAAATGGGGCAGAGAGGTACCTGGGAGACTTCAGGGGGACCCACCAAGCCACCTCACCACCAGGGGGCGCGGCCCAAGGCTGGCCGCGCCCACCCATGGTGAGGGGGCCCCCTGGCCTCTCACTTATCTCTTCATCCTCACTTCCTTCTCTCTCCTGAAATATCTCAACACTCTAGCTCAAACCCATGTTCTTGCTGCTCTCCATCGCGATTTTTTGATCTCCTTGCTCAGCCCATCTTTGCTGCTGAGATTTGGAGCAATTGTTCTCTGGTATGTGACTCCTTCGATTGTCCAAGTAGAATTTTGTTTAGTGGAGTATTTCTTGAGTATTTTAGCTCTATAGGTGACAGGTGAAATGAGTTTGCATGCTTGTTCTATTGCTTAGAACTGTTATTTTGATGCATGTTAGCCCTCTAGTAACTCCCTATAGTAGTTTCCTACATTTGTTTGTCTCAAAATCATTTTTTATGAGGTTTGTTAAAAATTTCAGAAAAGGGAAATGGACAACTACACCTATGGAGAAGTCTTTGAAAGAGAAGCACCAAGGTCATCAAGGCCTTCAAGATCCACTGCTCAATATAGGACATCCTACAATGAAGATCTTATGTCACCGAACATTAGCGAAGAGGGGATGATGGAGATGCGCATCCATCCACCTTCCCTTGTGCTAACTTTTTGAGTGATGCAGGGATTCTTGAGGATTTCTTACTCCTTGTTAACAGGGTTGGATTGACTATGTACATGACGGATGAGATTAATCAATATGCTTTGCTCACAAAAGATTTTCGTTGAAAGCTTTAAATTCACTAACTCTCATTTCAAGCCTTCCATTGCATTTAAGATTTATGATAAGTTTATCACCATGTCTTTGGAGAAGTTTTGTGATATTCTAGGTATCCCCATGTTTGGGACATCCAAGAAGATGCTGCAACAACCCGCTGATTTGCTGGAGCTCTACCGAGGAGTAACTAATGATGATGACCGCATAGCACAGCGTGGCAAGATAAGAAACATCCAACTCCCAGCTATTAGATATTTTACTTACTTTGTTGCCACTAGTATTCTTGGTAGGGGGAACACTAGCAATATCTGTAACTATCATTTAGCTTTTCTAGCTACCGCTCTTGATGTTAGCAAGAAGTGTAACCTCGTGCTCTTATTGCTCGTCGCCTAGCTGCTAGGGGACCTATTTATGGAGGCATTATTGCTGCACGCATTGTTGCTGCTCTAGGACTTCCTATTGCTCCTCATGATATATTGTTGGCTCCACAGAGGCTCGATCTTGCTGCCATGAAGCTCCACCACTTTGTTACTGCTAACTCTTGTGTAGGGAAATTAGTTTATAGAATGTTATTCACTGATGGAGATGAAAGGGAAGTTCCTTTGCCATAGCCTAGTTTGTTCAGTATTCACAGGAGGCCTTGGTCGCGCTCGAAGGAGGAGTTGGACGGGCAGCTTGGGTTGCTCGGCTTCCATATATAGCATGGTGGTGTGGACCATGAGGAAGAGGAGGCGCCGGCCGATCACTACGCTGCGTACCACACCGGGGCGCCCTCGAGCTCATATCAGGACGAAGGTGCTTCTTTGTCATATTTTGGAGATGCCCCTTCATGGCCGAGCTGGGATTGATCTCCACTTAGGCCAAAAGCCTAAGCTTGGGGGGAGGTACCCCGACGATTCACTCATCTACATATCATATTTTGTCGGTACTTTCTATATCCATGTTTCGCTTTCTTTTCTTTATTGTTCTCGTTCTTATTTCTACTTTCCAAAACACAAAAAGACCAAAAATATTTCCGTTGTTTCTCTTTGTTTGCCTTTTTAGTTTTCTAGCTTTGGTTTGGTTTACTTGCTATTTTTGGTTTGATATTTGAAAAATCCAAAAATATTTTGCTTTGTTTGCTGTTTCCTTCCGTTCTTGTTTCAAAATTTGAAAACCCAAAAATATTTGTTGTTCTTCTTCGGTTTTGTAAAGTTTGCTGCAGAGTTCAGTCTCCCGTGACTCCATTGGAGCTTGGTATTCACTTCATATTATTCAAGCCACACAAGTGAAAGGCAATAATGATGACATATGACAATCTGAGATGTGGTAAGAGGCTGGTATGAACTCTATTTGTTTCCATTTTTGTACATATACTCATCTATGTGGACATGCTTAGTCGGTTCATGTAAGGTATATGTTATCTAATAGATGCTTTGTAGTTCTTGCTTTCATATGATTAGTTCCAATTTACTAATAGTTTGTAGCATGTCATGTAGACGCTTGCTTGCATTATTTTATTCATAATATGGTATGATATTGTGGTATCCTCCTCTGAAAGTTTCATTTGAATCGACTTGGCACATGCTCAAGCATGCATATGACTGAACAAAAAGTCAATTAAGCCTCGATGATTTACTTTGCCTCGGAGTTCTTGTATCATTTTTATGCCTATATTAATTTTGTTTTGTCGCAAGCATGATTATGACAGTTATTGCTCTCTCGATTGTCGCTTCCCAGTCTTTTGCTAGCCATCACTTGTACTGAGAGGGAATACTTCTCATGCATCCAACTCCTGAAAACCAAGTAACCCCAAAGAGTCCACTATAAATTCCTATGCATGGTGTTTGCAAGCCATTCCAAGTAAATTTTCATGTGCTACCTTTCAAAACTTTCAAACACTTCTCATTTTGTGCCACTGTTTTTATTTCATGGGGACATAGTGGTCGGAATTGCTATCTTCCATATTAAATTTAGTACCCCTTGACTAGGCAGCTTCATCTGCTCGTCATTAATTTTGCAAGGAAGCCGGTCAGACCATTGTAATCTATATCTAAAAAAGAAAGAAAAAAAAGAGGCACTCCTCCATGGTATGTGAAAGTTGGTGGGCACCCGATGGAATCGGCTAGCCGTGGTTTGAGAAAGGAAAAAAAGGTGGGGAGGAGTGCCAAAGCTTTATAAAAGAGCACCATAGTGCCAAATTTTCAAAGAACTTGGAACCGCTATCACTTGTTTAGTATGGATGATAGCAAGTCCCCATTGCCAGTCATTGACATAAAACAACCACCTCTCAAAATAAATTTTTATCTCTGTTTTACAAATGAAAAGCTCTAGCACATGTTAAATCACGGCTTCCCTCTGCGAAGGGCCTTTCTTTTACTTTTATGTTGAGTCTTCATCTTCTCACTTTAAGCACCTTATTGAGAGCATAGCTGTTATTCTTAGTGTAATGTGCATGTCCCAGAACATGGTTAATTGTGGTATAACTTTGATGCTTGTGTCTTTGATATTTTTACTTCTAGTCTTCCCTTGAAGTTCAGAGGTGCCTCAGCATTTATGTTTTGCTCCACAAATAAAGCCAAGCGGGATACCACTTTTCCATATCATTTATGAACACTACAATCTTGTAGCTTCTTATGTTCATGTTGCTTGTTATTAGTGCATTGGCACTCTTTCATAGCTTGCTTGACTATGAGGTAACATTAGTTGCATATTTCTTATTATGAATTGCCTGAGTACTTGATCATATAGTGAGAATATATACATCTTATGAAGCAAATGTGTTCGTGAAAGTTTATTTTATCGCTCTCAGTTGTTAACTGGATTGCTTGAGGACAAGCAAATAGCTAAGCTTGGGGGGAGTTGATACGTCCAAAACGTATCTACTTTCCCGAACACTTTTGCTATTGTTTCTTCCCTAATTTGTGTGTTTTGAATACAACTAACACGGACTAACGCTGTTTTCAGCAGAATTTCCCTGGTGTCTTATTTTTGTGCGGAAATCTGACTTTTAGGAAAAATCCCAGAAAATACTGCAAAAATTCCTATTTTACCAGAAGACCCACGGAGCCAGAAGAGGAGACGGAGAGAGGCTGGGAGCCAGCTCACCACCAGGGGCGCGGCCCAGGCCTGGCCGCGCCCACCTGTGGTGAGGCTGCCTCGGCCATTGCCTTGACCCCTCCTTCCGCCTACATATACCCTCTGACCTGAAAGGAGCGGGGGTTCGGCGTTTTTCCCAGATAGACTTCCGCTGCGCTGCCACCATCAGAAACCACGATTCAGAACTAGAAACTCTGTTCTGGCACCCTGCCGGGACGGGGATTTGGAGGAGATCTTCATCATCATCATCACCGACGTCTCTCCATCAACCATCCACGACTCCCCCATCCATGTGTGAGTAATTCCCGGTGTAGGCACAGGGGATTGTAGGGATTGGATGAGATCATTAATGTAATTTGCTATGAGATTGTTAGGGCATAGTGCCTAGTATCTATTATTAGTGCTTATGACATTGTTGCAACTTGTTGTGCTTAATGCTTGTCACTTTGGGCCCGAGTGCCATGATCTCAGATCTGAACTTGTTATTGTTTTATGATGATACTTGTTGTTTATGATCTTACCTGTAAGTTGTATACACATATAGTTGTCCGGAACCCGAGGCCCCAAAGTGACAGCAATTGGGATAACTGGAGGGGATGGCTATGATGTGAGGATCACATGTGTTCACCAAGTGTTAATGCTTTGCTCCGGTACTTATTAACAGGAGTACCTTAATTACTAGTAGATTCCCTTGAGGCCCTGCTGCAAACAGGCTGGTAGGACAGAAGATGTCGTGCAAGTTTCTCATTGCGAGCACGTACGACTATATACGGAACACATGCCTATGGTTGTTTAGTACTAGGATGCTTTATCTTTATTTATCTGCAATTTCCCATGTCTCACTGATTTCATGAATTATCTTATCCATGCAACGCCCGTTCATCTATCCCTATGCCTACAGTATTTAATCCTACTGTTTACTATTGTTACTATTACCGTCCTTACTTTATTATTGTTGTTACTATTTTACTACTGTCACCACTATAAAACTGTTGCTACTGATAAACCGCTGCGAGCAAGTCTGTTTCCAGGTGCAGCTGAATTGACAAATAATCTGTTAAGGCTTATAAATATTCTTTGGCTCCCCTTGTGTCAAATCAATAAATTTGGATTTTACTTCCCTCGAAGACTGTTGCGATCCCCTATACTTGTGGGTCATCATAGTGCTCCGCAGGGAACAATGATGCAGTGATCAGAGCGCAGACATCGGGGTTGTTTGGTGCCCGAGCCGCCACTTCCTCAGGGACCAGCTTCACCTGGACCCCCTCATGGAAGAAAGGCTGGCGAAGCATAGCCTGGTCGCGCTCCGCCATACTGGCAAAACACACTTAGCACGCGCCCTGCCCAGAGGGCACGCACTCAAACTGCAGGTGGTGGAGGTTGTCAAAGAGCGCCGCCGTGATGGAGGCATGCGGGGAAAGGAAGCCGTTGGGAGGGTCGAGGTAGACCACCGCAAGGCGCCGAGCAGCGACGCAGTCCCAGGGCGGCATGAACACCTCCATCAGGTTGCGGCGCCCAGCTTCCAAGGCGGATGAGAGGGCCTCCTCGGACAGCTCCTCTGAGGGCTCCTCTTCTGCCTCTCCCTGGCTAGAAGATCCCGAAGAACGCCCCCCCCCCTCCCCCGCTCCCGGCGGTAGGGCACGCCGAGCAAGCAGCACGATGGCAGGGGCAGGGATGGGGTTGGCTGAAAGCATCATGGGCGACACACTGGCGACGTCCGGCGGCGAATCAGAGCCCGCCGAGCGAGGCAAGGTGCCAATGGTCCTAAGCGCAGGCGGAGAGCCCGGGACGGGCGGTGGTGTGCGCATGCGGAGGCAGATGGAAGGTGGAGATGGCAGTGCAATCGACTCCCCAACTTCAAGGCGGTGCATACGGATGGGCGAGAGCAGGGTGATGGGGCCTAGGGACCTAGGGCGCAGCTGGGGGTTCCCAATGGCGGAGGGGTGGGGGCCACCGGCAGAGGGAATGAACGCTCAATAGCGGTGACCGGCGAGGTGGGTGGGGTGGGCGGGATCACAGTGGGGAGAGGGCGAGGCATGTCGCACGAGCGCAGGCGGTGGCCCGAGCGGCCACACCCACGGCAGCGCACAGGGTCACGGCAGTCATGAACAAAGTGGTGGCAAGATAGGCAGCGGAAACAGTTGTTAGATGTATATTTGTATATTGTATTTTCCCTACCTATTAGGGGGTTTCCTGCATATTTGCACACCTGTACATGTATATATATGTGGCCTTTGGCCCCTATGGAATACAACAAGTCTATTCCTAACATGGTATCAGAGCGGGTTCTCTGCTTGTGACCACCGCCACCAGCTTCGTCAGCGCTATCAGCCATCCAGGGATGCTCTTTATCTGTCTGTGATTCGTCAGGAGCAGGCCCTTCAGCAAGGTGAGTCTACTATTGATGAGTTCTACACCCAAAGTGCTTCTATTTGGTGTCAGCTTTACTCTCTTCGCACTGCAGTTTGTGGCACCTGCCCGTGTTGTCGGACGATGCCCTCGGACTTGGAGTTTCAGCGCGTCTTTGAGTTCTTATCTCAGCTCCGCAAGGAGTTCGAGCCCCGCCATGCGCAGCTGCTTGCTCATGGTCGTGTTCTGATTTCTGAGGTGCTATATGAGCTTTAGGCTGAGGAGACTCGCCTCCGTGGTGCTTGGTTTTCTTGAGGTTCCTTCTGTGCTTGCTGCTCGTGGTCCACCTCCGTCGCCTACACCCTCGACGCAGTTGCGGTCGCCAGCTCCACCGATTTTACCCACTCCTCAGGGTCAGGGCTCGAGTCAGCACCAGCAGCATCGTGGTCAGGACCATCGTCCTGCTCGGCACTGCACCTACTGCAACAGGGATGGACACACTGTGTCCAACTATCATATGAGGGATCCCAGTTTGCGTCGCCAGCACCAGGCTCGTGTGTCTTCTGGTTCATCAGGCTCTTCTGCAGTTGCCCTCACTGATCAGGATCTTATCAGTCGTCTTCATGGTCTGCTCGCCGCTACAGGTTCTCCTTCGATGGGCACTGCTGGTTCTGTGACTGACTCTCCTGGCACTGCACTGACCACCACCTTCTACACAGTCAGGTACGTCCCCGTGGTATCTGGATTCTGGAGCTTCCTTCCATATGACTTCTGATTCTTCTATTCTGCCCGCTCTTCGCTCTCTCATTTTTGCTGTTAATGTTCTCACTGCTGATGGTACCTCTCTTCCTGTTTCTAGTCGAGGCACCCTTTCCACTTCCTCCTTTTCTATTCCTAATATTTCTCATGTTCCTCGTCTGACGATGCACCTGTTTCTGCTAGCGAGCTCACTGATTCTGGTTGTCGCGTCATTCTTAATGCGGATTCTTGTGTTGTTCAGGATCGTCACAAACATGTCCTAGTTGGAGCTGGCCCTCGCCGCCGTGACTCTTCGGGGATTTGGGAGTTAGACTGGCTTTGTGTTCCTTCCGCTGCCACCTCTCCTGCCAGTTCTCCTGCGGTCGTTGCCTCCGTTGATGGCGCGGTGATGATGGTGTGGGAGCTTCTTCTTCAATACACGGCAACGGCGACAGAAAACTTCTGGAGCCAAGTTGACGTGGGAATATGTAGTAAATGACCAGCCAGTTGGAAACCCCAAGAGAAGGTTTGAGGAATATAGCAGCAAGTTTTCTCTCAGTTATGAAACCAAGGTTATCAATCCAGTAGGAGGATGCCAAACGACTGAAGGTGATGCCCGCTAGCTTCGCAACAGCTCCGGACAATTTATAGGGCGCCTCATCCGAGCTTTGCTTTGCGAGCGGCAGCGTGGAACCTGCACACAACACAACCAAATACTTTGTTCCCAACTTACGATGAGGTTGTCAATCTCATCGGTTTGCTTGAAACAAAGGGTATGAGCATATCGAGTGGAAAGCAATAGTAGTATGCGAGTAAAGTAAACAGTGCGAGTAAAGTAAACAGGTGATAGCAAAATAAAGGAAATAGGACCGGGGTCCACAGTTCACTAGCGGTGTCTCTCCATAAGATAAAATAACACATGCTGGGTAAACAAATTACAGTTGGGCAATTGATAGAATAAAGATAACGTGCATATGTCGAGAGGATCACTATGAGATTTACTCTAGGCATTACAACAAGATACATAGACCGCCATCCAACTGCATCTATGACTAATAATCCACTTGTGGCGAATCAATCCGAGAACTCCACAAGTATTAAGTTGCGAACAACAGATAATTGCATTAAGCAAAGTGTGTAATGTAAACAAAGCATATGCCCTTGAGCATATGAATGTTGTTTTCCCCCTAGTAGCAACAACACATCTACAACCTTAGAGGTTTCTGTCACTCCCCCAGATTAAATAGAGGCATGAACCCACTATCGAGCATAAATACCCCCTCTTGGAGTCACTAGCAACTACTCGGCCAAGATAGCTACTAACAACGGAGAGCATGCAAGATCATAAACAACATAGAGATAAGATAAGATAATATTCAGCACATCAACTCAATCATAACACCAATATTCATCGGATCCCAACAAACACAACATGTAGAATTACATAACGGTGATCTCGATCATGTAAGGCAGCTCACGAGATCTAAACATGATGCACATGGTGGAGAAGACAACCATCTAGCAACTGCTATGGACCCATAGTCCAAGGTAGACTACTCACTCATCACGCCGGAGGCAAGCATGGCGATGAAGAAGACCTCCTGTGGCGATTCCCCTCTCCGGCAGGGTGCCGGGAAGAGCTTCTGGACCCTCCCGATCTTCGGGTCGACGGTGGTGGTGAATCGCGATATGTTCTGGAAAAGTGATCGGGCATTTAGGTTTTTCCTGTCGGGGGGGCTTTATAGGCGAAGGGGCGTCGTCAGAAGTGGTCCTGGTGGGGCTCACCATAGGGGGGCGCGGGCCAGCCCTAGGCCGCGCCCCCTGGTGGTGTGGCCCACCAGTGGCTCCTCTCTGTCTCCTCTTCGGTCTTCTGGAAGCTCCGTTAAATATCTGGACGTCTGGCTTTGGTTTCGTCCAATTCCGAGAATATTTCCTGTGTAACTTTTCTGAAACACAAAACAGCAGAAAACAGGGAACTGGCACTGTGGCATCTCATTAATAGGTTAGTTCCGGAAAATGCATAAAAATGCCACGAAGTGTAACGAAACACTAAGCAAATGGTGTAAAAACAAGCATGGAGCACTAAAAATTATGGATACGTTGGAGACGTATCAGCATCCCCAAGCTTAACTCCTGCTCGTCCTCGAGTAGGTAAGTGATAACAAAAGAAATAATTTTTGAGGTGACATGCACCTACACAATCTTGATCAAATATGTAAGTGTTGTGCGCTGGGATCAAAAGAACTTAAAACATGGGCATGAAAGATATAATCTTGATAGAAGAAACTAGCAACCATGTTATAACATGAAAATGAACACAAACAAAAGATCATGAAAATGAAACAATGAAAGTCAAACGTGTGTTCAAATCATAAGGAAAAACATACAAATGGTTTTCAGCTTGTCCCTCATGGAGAGCAAAACATAAATGCATAGGACACCTTCAAGTTTAAGAGGGCGACTAGATACAAATAATTTAAGAACAAGTGAAACCAACAATATGAATCAATCAAGGAAAATTTGGGACAATGCACATTATACTCAGAATGACAACTATGCTCTCTTAACAGTGCATAAAGATAGAAGGTGGTGACTCAACATAAAAGTAAAATAAAGGCCCTTCGCGGAGGGAAGCAGTGATTGCAAGTTTTATAAACCTTCAAAAATTATGGTACTTACTGGCTTTGAGCTCTCATTGCCCCCATCATAAGCATATTGAATGGTTAAAGTTAATGTGAGTACACTTATGCTGCATATGCTTGACAAATCATAAGTTGAAAACCTCGTGTCCCGTGAAATACGAATACCCAAACCTCATGCTACTTTACTTAGAGTCCCAAGCAAGCTCTTGTCATTGTAAGTATACACGTATCATCGAGAACCGCCAACTGGGTACCTCCGTGCCCGATGACATGGAACAAGCCCACATCAAAATGACAGGACAAACCGACAATGAACACCTCGGCATCTCTTTTATTTACCACTGGTATAGCTTTTTATTGTGAGATGCGTCGTCGAATGTTCACTATGGGCATGCTGTAAATTTCCACCATGAATTATGCATGGCTTAGATTAGCGGCCCAGGCGTTTCTCTAACACGTATACAAACTCCATGATCCAGCAAGATTCCCAATTCATTTCACACCGCGAGTATCCATAAACAAAAGATCACGATATCAACTCAAATGAAAAATAGTGCAATGTTGAAAGCTTGCCCCATGACGGCATGGCTGGGCTAATTTCCAACTTACAACTTGCAAGCATAACAACTCAACATAAGAGAGCCACAATGTCAAAATTTTAAAACGAGAAAAGTAAAGTGTGCCATCCAGTTCGTGAGAGCTTTACTGACCAATTTTCGCATAACACCAAAAAGAGTTTAATTTGAAGGATAGATAAAAGCAAGTCAAATGTACTTTGGAATAGCAAATTGCAAATAGGTATGTATGCTAGAGAATTTGGAACAACTTGGTTTTTAGGAGTTGGATGCACGAGTAGAGATCATACTCAGTACAAAATGAGGGCTAGCAAACGACTGGGAGCGACCAACTAAGAGAGCAATAACGGCCATAATCATGCAAAGCGACATTAAAAGAAGCATAAGATGGCATCAAAATTCAAAAACTAAATGATCATAGAGGCAATGGCGACTTTGTATGAGTTAAACATGTGTGAGCATGCGCCAAGTCAACCCAAATAAAGCATCAAAGGAGAAAACCAAAATAATGCTTCCAAATAATTAAATCGACGCATGATTTTTTTCAAAGGCTCATTACGCAATCTCAGTCATTTGAGACAAGTCATGCTACAGAAAAATCTCTAAGCATACTATCAAAAATACATCAAGCACGACATGCAAAAGCCTAGGCCGCAGTCTACACAAGCTCCTTCTTGTACCACTTTTTTTTTGCATAAAGCTTTTTCTCTTTTCCAACACCATTCAAACTTTTTATAAACAACTCTTTTGATGAAAACCAACATGTACCAGAGGTCAAAACACACCTTGATGAAAAGATATAACAAGATTTGAACACATATCAAGGCGAAAATCGAAAGCTAAACGCAGTTCTAGAAAAAGAAGAACACTCATTCAAATATGTTTTTCACTCTTATCGCTCAACGAGTGTTCTTGGCAAATGAAAAACAAGGCAACTTCTCCAAAAGGAATTTGTTGGGGTCCAACCATTTATTGCAGCAAACAAAAATAAACAAAACTGAAAACTAAAAGCAACTGACGCTCCAAGAAAAACGCATAATGCATGAAGCAATAAAAATATAGTGTTTTGAAAGGTGACCTGATTTTTGCCGATGAAGAAGGGGTGCCTCGGGGGCATCCCCAAGCTTTGATGCTTGTACCTCTTGGATATTTCTTGGGGTGCGTGGGCATCCCCAAGCTTGAGCTTTTGTCCATTCTTCAACTCATCTCATCATTCTCCAATCCCTACACTTGAAAACATCCTTCATATAAAACTAAACACAAATCTATTAGCAACATTAGTGTAAGCATAATAATAAATCAACCCCTTTTTGCTTCAGGTTTCAACCTAAAACCACAACATATAAAGAATAAAATACTGTAGCAACTTCCCCAAAAGTTCCGTGATAAAAAGAACTAAAAAAGAAAGCGATAAAGCGGCAAACACAAATATTGGCAGAAATCTGTCAAAACAGAACAGCTGACAAAGGTCGAATTTTTAGAGGGTTTTCTGCTGCTCAAATCAAAAAGTGTTCAACTAATGAAAGTTTGGATATAACCTGGGGAATATGCACAATAAATCGCAGGTCAAAAAGATATACAGAGAATTTTCACGAATTTTTACGGTGCAGCACCAAAAACAGTTTCAGGACAGCAACATCCTCAAATCTTACCTCACTCAAATTAGAGGCTTCTCTTGGCACAAAAACGAAATAAAAAGGATAAGGAGAGGTTATTACAGTAGTAATAACTTCCAAGACTCAAATAAAAGAAAAAGTACTGAAAGTAAAAACATTGGGTTATCTCCCAAGAGTGCTTTTCTTTAACGCCTTTGAGCTAGGCGCAGAAAATGTGAATCAAGTAATATCAAGTGATGAAGCATCAAGCTCATAATTTGCTCTAAGAATAGAGTCAAAAAGTAATTTCTTTCTCTTTCTAGGGAAGTGTTCCATACCTTTCTTGAGTGGAAATTGATATTTGATGGTGCCTTCCCTCATATCAATGATGGCACCTACAGTTCGAAGAAAAGGTCTTCCCAAAATAATAGGACATGAAGCATTGCATTCAACATCCATGACAAGAAAATCAACGGGAACAAGGTTATTGTTAACCATAATAAGAACATCATTAATCATTCCCAAAGGTTTCTTCTTAGCAACATCAGCAATAGGAGTACAGATAAAATCAGTATTATTCATGCTAGTAAAGTCACACAACTTGGTGTTTTAGGAGTAGCCATTCGACCAAACTAAAAGCAGACAAGTAAAAACAACTACAAAGGATACTAATTTTTTGTGTTTTTTGATAAAATGATGAAAGTAAAAATAAAGTAAAGCAAAACTTAAAACAAAGTAAAGGATGTGCGTGCGAAACTCCCCTTGCAGAAGTCTTCTTTTTCCTCCCCGGCAACGGCGCCAGAAAACTTGTTGATGGCGCAGTGATGATGGTGTGGGAGCTTCTTCTTCAATACACGGCAACGGCGACAGAAAACTTCTGGAGCCAAGTTGACGTGGGAATATATAGTAAATGACTGGCCAGTTAGAAACCCCAAGAGAAGGTTTGATGAATATAGCAGCAAGTTTTCCCTCAGTTATGAAACCAAGGTTATCAATCCAGTAGGAGGATGCCAAACGACGGAAGGTGATGCCCGCTAGCTTCGTGATAGCTCCAGAAAATTTATAGGGTGCCTCGTTCGAGCTTTACTTTGCGAGCGGCAATGTGGAACCTGCACACAACACAACCAAATACTTTGTTCCCAACTTACGATGAGGTTGTCAATCTCACCGGTTTGCTTGAAACAAAGGGTATGAGCGTATCGAGTGGAAAGCAATAGTAGTATGCGAGTAAAGTAAACAGTGCGAGTAAAGTAAACAGATGATAGCAATATAAAGGAAATAGGACCGGGGTCCACCGTTCACTAGCGGTGTCTCTCCATAAGATAAAATAACACATGCTGGGTAAACAAATTACAGTTGGGCAATTGATAGAATAAAGATAACATGCATATGTCGAGAGGATCACTATGAGATTTACTCTGGGCATTACAACAAGATACATAGACCGCCATCCAACTGCATCTATGACTAATAATCCACTTGTGGCGAATCAATCCAAGAACTCCACAAGTATTAAGTTGCAAACAACAGATAATTGCATTTAGCAAAATCTGTAATGTAAACAAAGCATATGCCCTTGAGCATATGAATATTGTTTTCCCCCTAGTAGCAACAGCACATCTATAACCTTAGAGGTTTCTGTCACTCCCCCAGATTAAATAGAGGCATGAACCCACTATCGAGCATAAATACCCCCTCTTGGAGTCACTAGCAACTACTCGGCCAAGATAGCTACTAACAACGGAGAGCATGCAAGATCATAAACAACATAGAGATAACATAAGATAATATTTAGAACATCAACTCAATCATAACACCAATATTCATTGGATCCCAACAAACCCAACATGTAGAATTACATAACGGTGATCTCGATCATGTAAGGTAGCTCACGAGATCTAAACATGAAGCACATGGTGGAGAAGACAACCATCTAGCTACTGCTATGGACCCATAGTCTAAGGTAGACTACTCACTCATCACGCCGGAGGCAAGCATGGCGATGAAGAAGACCTCCGGTGGCGATTCCCCTCTCCGGCAGGGTGCCGGGAAGAGCTTCTGGACCCTCCCGATCTTCGGGTCGACGGCGGTGGCGGATCGCGATATGTTCTGGAAAAGTGATCGGGCATTTAGGTTTTTCCCATCGGGGGGTCTTTATAGGCGAAGGGGCGTCATCAGAAGTGGTCCTGGTGGGGCTCACCATAGGGGGGTGTGGGCCAGCCCTAGGCCACGCCCCCTGGTGGTGTGGCCCACCAGTGGCTCCTCTCCGTCTCCTCTTCGGTCTTCTGGAAGCTCCGTTAAATATCTGGACGTCTGGCTTTGGTTTTGTCCAATTCCGAGAATATTTCCTGTGTAACTTTTCTGAAACACAAAAATAGCAGAAAATAGGGAACTGGCACTGTGGCATCTCGTTAATAGGTTAGTTCCAGAAAATGCATAAAAATGCCACGATGTGTAACGAAACACTAAGCAAATGGTGTAAAAAAGCATGGAGCATCAAAAATTATGGATACGTTGGAGACGTATCATCCGTCACCGGCTTTTTTCAACAGTGGCATCATCATCTTGGTCATCTTTGTGGCTCTCGCCTATCGTCGTTAGTTCATCGTGGTCTTCTGGGGTCTGTCTCAGGAGATGTGTCTTTAAACTGTCAGGGCTGTAGGTTGGGCAAACAGATTCAGTTACCCTATCCTACCAGTGCGTCTGTATCTCAGCGACCTTTTGATTTAGTTCATTCTGATGTTTGGGGTCCGGCTCCTTTCGCTTCGAAAGGGGGCCATCGATACTATATTCTATTTATAGATGATTTTTCACGGCACACTTGGCTGTATTTTATGCGTTCTCGCAGTAAAGTGCTCTCCATATATCAGCGTTTTGCGGCTATGGTCCTCACTCAGTTTTCTACACCTATTCGTGTGTTCCGTGCTGACTCTGCTGGTGAGTATATCTCCAAGCAGCGGCGTGGTGTTCTTGCTGAGCAGGGCACTCTTGCTCAGTTCTCCTGTCCGGAGGCCCATGCTCAGAATGGCGTTGCTGAGCGTAAGCATTGTCATTTTTGGGCTGAGGCTGTCTCTACATCAGTTTATCTCATTAACATTCAGCCTTCTGCCACCCTACAGGGTGGTATTCCTCTTGAGCGTCTCTCCGGTCGTTCTCTTGATTACTCGACACTTCGTTTGTTTGGTTGTGTTTGCTATGTTCTCCTTGCCCCTCGCGAACGCACCAAACTGACCCCTCAGTTTGTTGAGTGTCTTTCTTGGATACAGTGATGAGCATAAGGGCTATCGGTGTCGGGACCCTGTTGGTCGTCGGATGCGCATTTCTTGTGAGATCACGTTTGATGAGATGCGTCCTTTCTATCCTCGCCCCACCTCCTCGACCTACCCGGTAGAGGATATATCTTTTCTACTTTTTCCTGATACACCTCCTCCTGTTCCTATTGATCCGCCTTCAGGACCCATTATTGCCGATGCCTCGCCTTCGACCCCGTCGTCCTCCTCATCACCTGGTTCCCCTCCTTCCTCTTTTGACAAACCATCCACCTCTCTGTTGTCTCCTTTTCCCTTTCATTATTCTTGGCATTCTACTATTCTGGATACTCCCCACTGATGTCCCTTCTTTCTCTTCTTCTGGTGAGTCTTCCTCTTCTGATGAGATTCCCTCTCCTCTTCCTGCTCGTCAGCATCGTCCACCTGATCGTTACTCTCCTAGTCAGTACAGTCTTTCTATTGCCCTCGAGCCGACTTCTTATCGGGATGCTGAGCGTCATCCTGAATGGCAGCTTGCCATGGCCGAGGAGATTGCTACGCTTGAGCGCACTAGCACTTGGGATCTCGTTTCTCCTCCTCCCGGTGTTCATCCCATCACATGCAAGTGGGTCTATAAAATTAAGACCCGTTCTGATGGATCTCTTGAGCGCTATAAAGTGCATCTTGTGGCTCGTGGCTTTCAGCAGGAGCAGGGCCATAACTATGATGAGACTTTTGCTCCTGTGGCTCATATGACCACTGTGCGCACTCTTCTTGTTGTCGCCTCTGTTCGCCACTGGTCTGTGTCTCAGCTTGATGTTCAGAACGCCTTTCTCAATGGTGAGCTGCGTGAGGAGGTTTATATGCAGCCTCGTCTGGGGTATTCTATTCCTGATGGGATGGTCTACCATCTTCGGCGCTCTCTTTATGGCCTGAAACAGGCCCCTCGCGCCTGGTTTGAGCGTTTCGCCTCTGTGGTGACTGCTGCTGGTTTCTCCCCTAGTGCTCATGATCCTACGTTGTTTGTTCACATTTCTCCTCGTCGATGCACTCTTCTTCTACTCTATGTTGACAATATGATCATCACTGGTGATGACTCTGAGTATATTGCCTTTGTTAAGGCATGTCTTTGTGATCAGTTTCTTATGACTGATCTTGGTCCACTTCGCTACTTTCTTGGGATTGAGGTTTCCTCCACTTCTGATGGTTTTTCTATCTCCCAGGAAAAGTATATCCAGGATCTTCTTGCTCGTGCTGCTCTTGGGGATGAGCGCACTGTTGAGACTCCTATGGAGCTCAATGTCCAGCTTCGTGCAAGTGATGGTGATCCTCTTCCTGACCCGACATGTTATCGTCATCTTGTTGGGAGTCTTGTCTATCTTGCTGTCACTCATCCCGACATCTCTTATCTTGTTCATATTCTGAATCAGTTTGTCTCAGCTCCTACCAACGTTCACTATAGTCATCTCCTTTGTGTTTTGCGCTACCTTCATGGCACGATCACTCGTCGCCTTTTCTTCCCTCGTTCTAGCTCTCTCCAGCTCCAGGCCTACTCGGATGCTACATGGGCGAGTAATACGTCCAAAACTTATCTACTTTCCCGAACACTTTTGCTATTGTTTCTCCTCAAATTTGTGTGTTTTGAATACAACTAACATGAACTAACGTTGTTTTTAGCAGAATTGCCCTGATGTCTTGTTTTTGTGTAGAAATCTGACTTTCAGGAAAAATCCCAGAAAATATTGCAAAAATCCTACTTTACCAGAAGACCCACGAAGCCAGAAGAGGAGACGAAGAGAGGCAGTGAGCTGGGCTCACCACCAGGGGGCGCGACCCAGGCCTGGCCGTGCCCACTTGTGGTGAGGCCAGCTCGGCCGTCGCCTTGACCCCTCCTTTTGCCTACATATGCCCTCTGACTTAAAGGAGCGGGGGTTCGGCGTTTTTCTCAGATAGACTTCCGTTGCGCCGCCACCATCAAAAACCACGATTCGGAACCAGAAACTCCGTTCTGGCACCCTGCCGGGACAGGGATTTGGAGGAGATCTTCATCACCATCATCACCGACGTCTCTCCATCAACTATCCATGACTCCCCCATCCATGTGTGAGTAATTCACGCTATAGGCGAAGGGGATGGTAGGGATTGGATGAGATCATTCATGTAATTTGCTATGAGATTGTTAGGGCATAGTTCCTAGTATCTATTATTAGTGCTTATGACATTGTTGCAACTTGTTGTGCTTAATGCTTGTCACTTTGGGCCCGAGTGCCATGATCTCAGATCTGAACTTGTTATTGTTTTATGATGATACTTGTTGTTTATGATCTTACCTGCAAGTTGTTTACACATATTGTTGTCCGGAACCCGAGGCCCCAAAGTGACAGAAATTGGGATAACCGGAGGGGATGGCTATGATGTGAGGATCACATGTGTTCACCGAGTGTTAATGCTTTGCTCCGGTACTTTATTAAAAGGAGTACCTTAATAAGTTTCCCTTGAGGCCCTGCTGCAACAGGCTGGTAGGACAAAAAATGTCGTGCAAGTTTCTCATTGCGAGCATGTATGACAATATAGGGAACACATGCCTATGGTTGTTTAGTACTAGGATGCTTTATCATTATTTATCTGCAATTGCCCATGTCTCACTAATTTCATGAATTATCTTATTCATGCAATGCCCGTACCTATCCCTATGCCTACAGTCTTTAAACCTGCTGTTTACTATTGCTACTATTACTGCTTTTATTGTACTATCGCTGTTACTGTTTTGCTACTATCACCACTATAAAACTGTTGCTACAGATAAATTGCTGCGAGCAAGTCTGTTTCCATGTGCAGCTGAATTGACAACTCATCTGTTAAGGCTTATAAATATTCTTTGACTCCCCTTGTGTCGAATCAATAAATTGGGGTTTTACTTCCCTCGAAGACTGTTGCGATGCCCTATACTTGTGGGTCATCAAGACTATTTTCTGGCGCCGTTGCTGGGGAGCATAGCTTTATTTGTACGTTCACTTGGAATTCATATTGTCCGCTGCAATCCATTCATCATGGGTAAACCTCGTGATGGAAAAGTTCCTATATTGCCATCCACTACAAGAAGAGGTACGACTCTGAACACCTCTGTTGCTCTTGATTCACCATCTGTCATGAGTAAGTTGCTTACACCACCACATGCACATGCTACTGCTACTTATTCTGCTGAGTTTTAAAATACTACTGATAATTTAGATGATGCTTCTACTGTGCTTGATGAGAGTGGTTCGTTAGGTTCCTTTTTAGATGATACAATTGCTAGGACTCAGCAATTGGGGAACACTACTGTTACACCTGTTAGTTCACCTGAGTCTAGGGAATGCCCTAGTGATGATCTTGATGACACTTATATTGAGCTTGACGATGATTTTATTGCTGAAGCTCATGCCACTCGTGATGCTAATGATGTTAAGGAACTTCTAGCAAGACGTGCTGTTAGATATAAATTATCTCCTGATGCCAAGTTTGCTGCTTCTCCCATAAATATTAGAGATAAGGATTATGATTTCTCTTTAGATTTATCTTACATATATATTGTTGAGAAAGACCCTTTTTGTGGTACTGAAAATGAAAGTTCTATGGCACATATGAATGAGCTTTCTACTTTGAGTAATTTGTTTTCTGATGATATTAAGCTGCGCACTTACTTTGTTGCTAAGATTTTCCCTTTTTCATTGAAAGGTGCAGCTAAAACTTGGTTTAATAATTTGTCTCCTGGATCTCTTGATAGTCCTATTGCTTTGGTTAATGCTTTCTTTTACAAAATATTTTCCTGCTAGTGCTCAACATGCTGCTGTGCAGAAAATCTTTGACTTTGAACAGGGAAAAGGAGAGATATTGCGTGAATCTTGGGCAAGGTTTTGCTCTTTAATTAGAGCATTGCCTAAGGAGCCATTGCCTAAAAATGAACTCCTTCATATATTTTATAATGGACTAACTGATGAATCTAAGACATATCTGGATAGTTGTGCTGGTTGTGTTTTCAGGGAAAGAACTCTGGCTGAAGCTGAAGAACTAATGGCTAAAATAAGCCGGAATCATGATGATTGGACTATGGTTGAGTCAACACCAACACCAGTGCCAACTACAGAGCCAACACCAAAGAAGAGAGGAATGATTAAATTAAATTATGAGGTTATGAGGGAAGCCAAGAAATCTCTTAAGGAGAAAGGGATTAAATCCAAAGATGTGAAGAATTTACCTCCTATAGAAGAATTATGTAAGCCAATCCCTCACTCATCTACTATTGAGGTACACTCTCTCCAACGCTTTGATGATAGAGATATTCCTTACTCTAAACCTCCTGATCAATGCTTAGATGAGTTTGATAATTTTATTGTTAAGCAAGATAATTTTAATAGAAGGGTGCAGAATCATTTGTTGGAAAATTCTAGAGCTATTAACAAGTTGCAGGATATTGTGGAGAGAACCTCCAATGATGTGAAGATGCTTGTTAAACATTTTCAAATGGTTTAGACTCAAATTGATCAGCTTACCAAGGTGCAAAAAGATTTGCTAGTTAATGCTTCAAGACCCCTTATATCCTGAAGGACATCCTAAGAGGATCGAGCAAGATTATCAACGCACTTCAAGAGATGATATTCCTTCCAAGAAGAAGAAGAAGCATAAAACAGTTGCAGAATCTTCTGAAATAGGTAAAGATCCTAACAGTGTTTCTATTTCTGATGTTGGAACTAAACCAGGTAATACTTCCGATAAATAAGAAGAAGTTGAAGAGGAACCAGAAAAGCTTGCCAAGAATGCAAAGTACACTAAGAAAGACTTCATTGCCAACAAGCATGGTAATGAGAGAGAACCTTGGGTGCAGAAACCAATGCCTTTTCCTGGTAAGAAACATAAATCCAAGGAAGAAGAACACTACAACAGGTTTTGTGAATGGATGAGACCTTTATTTTTGCAAATTCCTTTGACTGATGCAATTAGAATGCCTCCTTATTCAAAGTATATGAAAGATATTGTTACTAACAAAAGAAAGATTCCTAATGAGGAGATTTCCACTTGACTTGCTAATTATTTTTTTGATGGTAAAGTTCTAGAGAAGCTTGGAGATCCAGGTATACCAACTATACCTTGCTCCATTAAAAATAACTATGTTAGAACTGCTTTATGTGATTTGGGAGCTAGAGTTAGTGTCATGCCTTTTTCTCTTTATAAGAGACTTGATCTAGAAAAATTGGTATCAACTGATATATCTTTGCAAATGGCTGATAAGTCTACTACTATTCCTATTGGTATATGTGAAAATGTTCCTATTCAAGTTGCTAACAGTTGTTTAATATTAACTGACTTTGTTGTGTTGGAAATGCCTAAAGATGATAATATGTCTATTATTCTTGGGAGACCTTTTCTAAACACTGCAGGTGCGGTTATTAATTGCAATCAAGGAAAAGTAACTTTTAATGTCAATGACAAAGAGTACACGGTCTATTTTCCCAAGAAGATTGATAGAAAGAACGCTCTAAATTCAATCAAGAATGTTGAGACCATCAGAGTTGGTCAAATTATTTGTTCAGAGCGTAAGCCCAAGGAAGAATATAAAATTGTCATTATTGGGACTATGCCTATCAAGGTCGAGGTAACATAAGAATATAGTGAAATGCAAAGTTTTGCCTCATATAAAGTTGGTTTGGTAACAAGACTTGATCAACCTTGTTAACAAAGTGATTTTATATGAATGAAACTTCGTTTTCACCACATTTACTTTACCTCACTCATATTTTCTTGCACCATTTTTGTTTCCGCTGTTTAGTTTCATATTATAACGTCTTAGAGCTGATGTAAGGTTGAGTTGGATTTGCTTTCTATCGCTCCACTGTCGTTTTCCCAAGTTTTATTCTCTCAACATTTTTCTGAAAAATCCTCGAAAATAAAGTTTCTCAAAAAATTCCAGAAAAATCTTTTTAAATTTTTATGTCAAAAATGGGGCAGAGAGGCACCTGGCAGACCTCAGGGGGACCCACCATGCCACCTCACCACCAGGGGCGTGGCCCAAGCCTGGCCGCGCCCACCTATGGTGAGGGGGGCCCCTGGCCTCTCACTTATCTCTTCATTCCCAACTCTTTCTCTCTCCCGAAAAATCACGACACTCCAGCTCAAACCCGTGTTCTTGCTGCTCTCCATCTCGATTTTTCGATCTCCTTGCTCAGCCCATCTTTGTTGCTGAAATTTGGAGCATTTGTTCTCTGGTATGTGACTCCTCTGATTGTCCAAGTAGAATTTTGTTTAGTGGAGTATTTCTTGATTATTTTAGCTGTATAGGTGACAGGTGAAATAAGTTTGCATGCTTGTTCTATTGGTTAGAAATGTTATTTTGATGCATGTTAGCCCTCTAGTAACTCCCTATAGAAGTACCCTACATTTGTTTGTCTCAAAAATCACTTTTTATGAGGTTTGTTAAAAAATTCAGAAATGGAGGAGAATGCATACCAACTCTTTGAACATGAACTAGAAGTGCATGAAGTCATGAGAGTTCACCGTGAAGAGAGGGTCTTTCCCTCAATCTATCCATGCTCAGAGTTCATGAATGCCGCTGGAATCTTGCAGGATTTCCAAACTCTAGTCTCTAATGCAGGATTGGAACATTTTATTGATGGTGAACCACCCCAATATGCTAAACTAACAATGTCTGTGGTGCAGGATTTCAGATTCAATTGGTCCAACATCTAACCCCATGGTTCATTATAAAATTTACAATAAATCTGTGGACTTGCCCTTTGATATTTTCTGTGTAGCCATTAGAGTACCACAGTGGGGATCGCGCGAAAGGATGAAGGAACGGCCCAGGCCGTTGATGGACCTATATGACGAGATTTGTCAAGGAAGAAGCTTCACGGGAGATAATGGTAAAATTTGGAATATTCATTTTCCATCCATTCAATATTTTGCCTACTTTATTACCAAGTGTGTTCTTGCTAGGAAAGTTGCCAATAAGTTATCCTCCTGTGATCTAGCTTTTATTGATGCTGCTTTGAGAGGTGATAGGACTTATGATTTGGGTGCTTTAATAGCTTTCCGTCTTGATGCTAACCGTGAGAAAGGGGGAATCTGTGGAGGTCTTGTTGCTTCACGCTTATTACCTTTGCATGGTGTAGTGCCTCATATTTTAGATCTGCAGTTCCCCGTGGAGAGACTTGATTTTAACTCTATGTTACATTCTAAGTTTGTTTCTCCTCATACTTGTTTGAATAACTTGACGTTTGAGATAACCTTCTTCAAGAAATCTACCTGGAAGGTAGTGATGGCTCATCGATCAGTCCATTTGCCTGCACCTCTTTTGTTTAACCTTGATCATAGGAATGGATGGTCACTTATGGAGGATGAGCTCGATGCGTATCTAAAGGAGTACCCGCCGCCTGTGCACGATGGAGAGGCGACCGAGGAGTCGGTCCAGCCCTCTAACATTGCGGAGTTTCCATTCAGTAGCCTTATTATGATTATACACCATCTGCTTCATCTTCACAAGGGTCAGGCTATGACTATGCCAATGATGACCCACCGACATGGGGCATGTATTGGAGACGAAGTTGATCTCCACTTAGGCCAAAAGCCTAAGCTTGGGGGAGGTAAGCCGACGATTCACTCATCTACATATCATATTTTGTCGGTACTTTGTATATCCATGTTTCGCTTTCTTTTCTTTATTGTTCTCATTCCTATTTCTACTTTCCAAAACACAAAAAAGACCAAAAATATTTCTGATGTTTCTCTTCGTTTGTATTTTTAGTTTTCTAGCTTTAGTTTCCTTTACTTGCTATTTTCGGTTTGATATTTGAAAAATCCAAAAAATATTTTGCTTTGTTTGCTGTTTCCTTCTGTTCTTGTTTCAAAAATCGAAAACCCAAAAATATTTGTTGTTCTTCTTCAGTTTTGTAAAGTTTGTTGCAGAGATTCAGTATCCCATGACTCCATTGAAGCTTGATATTCACTTCATATTATTCAAGCCACACAAGTGAAAGGCAATAATGACGATATATGACAATCCGAGATGTGGTAAGAGGTAGGTATGAACTCTATTTGTTTTCATTTTTGTACATATACTCATCTATGTGGACATGCGTAGTCGGTTCATGTAAGGTATATGTTATTTAATGGATGCTTTGTAGTTCTTACTCTCATATGATTAGTTCCAATTTACTAATAGTTTGTAGCATGTCATGTAGACGCTTGCTTGCATTGTTTTATTCATAATATGGTATGTTATTGTGGTATCCATCTCTGAAAGTTTCATTTAAATCGACTTGGCACATGCTCAAGCATGCACATGACTGAACAAAAATTCAATTAAGCCTCGATGATTTACTTTGCCTCAGAGTTCTTGTATCATTTTTATGCCTATATTAATTTTGTTTTGTCGCAAGCATGATTATGACAATTATTGCTCTCTCGATTGTCGCTTCCCAGTCTTTTGCTAGCCATCACTTGTACTGAGAGGGAATACTTTTTGTGCATCCAACTCCTGAAAACCAAGTAACCCCAAAGAGTCCACTATAAATTCCTATGCATGGTATTTGCAAGCCATTCCAAGTAAATTTTCATGTGCTACCTTTCAAAACTTTCAACTACTTCTCATTTTGTGCCACTGTTTTTAGCTCATGGGGACGCAGTGGTCGGAATTGCTATCTTCCATATTGAATTGAGTACCCCTCAAGTAGGCAGCTTCATCTGCTCGTCATTATTTTTGCAAGGGAGCTGGTCAGACCATTGTAATCTAAATCTAAAAAAAAAAAAGAGCACTCCTCCATGGTTTGTGAAAGTTGGTGGGCACCCGATGGAATCGGTTAGCCATAGTTTGAGAAAGGAAAAAAGTTGGGGAGGAGTGCCAAAGCTTTATAAAAGAGCACCAATGTGCCAAATTTTCAAAGAACTCGGAACCGCTCTCACTTGTTTAGTATGGAAGATAGCAAGTCCCCATTGCCAGTCGTTGACATGAAACAACCACCTCTCAAAATAAATTTTTATCTTTGTTTGACAAATGAAAAGCTCTAGCACATGTTAAATCACTGCTTCCCTCTGCGAAGGGCCTTTATTTTACTTTTATGTTGAGTCTTCATCTTCTAACTTTAAGCACCTTCTTGAGAGCATAGCTGTTATTCTTAGTATAATGTGCTTGTCCCAGAACATGGTTAATTGTGGTATAACTTTGATGCTTGTATCTTTGATATTTTTACTTCTAGTCTTCCCTTGAACTTCAGAGGTGCCTCAGCATTTACGTTTTGCTTGACTATGAGGTAATATTAGTTGCATATTTCTCATTATGAATTGCCTGAGTACTTGATCATATAGTGAGTATATATACATCTTATGAAGCAAATGTGTTCATGAAAGTTTCTTTTATCACTCTCAGTTGTTAACTGAATTGCTTGAGGACAAGCAAATAGCTAAGCTTTGGGGGAGTTGATACGTCCAAAATGTATCTACTTTCTCGAACACTTTTGCTATTGTTTCTCCTCTAATTTATGTGTTTTGAATACAACTAACATAAACTAATGCTGTTTCCAGCAGAATTGCTCTGGTGTCTTGTTTTTGTGCAGAAATCCGACTTTCAGGAAAAATCCCGGAAAATATTGCAAAAATCATATTTTACCAGAAGACCCACGGAGCCAGAAGAGGAGACGAAGAGAGGCAGTGAGCTGGGCTCACCACCAGGGGGCGCAGCCAGGCCTGGCCGCGCCCACCTGCGGTGAGGCCAGCTCGGCCGTCGCCTCGACCCCTCCTTCCGCCTACATATACCCTCTGACCTAAAAGGAGCGGGGGTTCGGCGTTTTTTCTAGATAGACTTCCGCTGCGCCGCCGCCATCAGAAACCGCGATTCGGAACCAGAAACTCCGTTCTGGCACCCTGCCAGGACGGGGATTTGGAGGAGATCTTCATCACCATCATCACCGACGTCTCTCCATCAACTATCCATGACTCCCCCATCCATGTGTGAGTAATTCCCGCTGTAGGCAAAGGGGATGGTAGGGATTGGATGAGATCATTCATATAATTTGCTATGAGATTGTTAGGGCATAGTGCCTAGTATCTATTATTAGTACTTATGACATTGTTGCAACTTGTTGTGCTTAATGCTTGTCACATTGGGCCCGAGTGCCATGATCTCAGATGAACTTGTTATTGTTTTATGATGATACTTGTTGTTTATGATCTTACCTGCAAGTTATTTACACATATTGTTGTCCGGAACCCGAGGCCCCAAAGTGACAGAAATTGGGATAACCGGAGGGGGTGGTTATGATGTGAGGATCACATGTGTTCACCGAGTGTTAATGCTTTGCTCCGGTACTTTTTTAAAAGGAGTACCTTAATAAGTTTCCCTTGAGACCCTGCTGCAACAGGCTGGTAGGACAAAAGATGTTGTGCAAGTTTCTCATTACGAGCACGTATGACAATATAGGGAACACATGCCTATGGTTGTTTAGTAGTAGGATGCTTTATCATTATTTATCTGCAATTGCCCATGTCTCACTGATTTCATGAATTATCGTATTCATGCAACGCCCGTACATCTATCCCTATGCCTACAGTCTTTAAACCTAATGTTTACTATTGCTACTATTACTGCTTTTATTTTACTATCGATGTTACTGTTTTGCCACTATCACCACTATAAAACTGTTGCTACTGATAAACCGCTGCGAGCCAGTCTGTTTTCAGGTGCAGCTGAATTAACAACTCATATGTTAAGGCTTATAAATATTCTTTGGCTCCCCTTGTGTCGAATCAATAAATTTGGGTTTTACTTCCCTCGAAGACTGTTGCGATCCCCTATACTTGTGGGTCATCAGCGAGCGATTCTATGGATTGTCGTTCGCTTTCCGCTTACTGTGTGTTTCTCAGTCGTTTGCTCATTGCATGGAAGACGAAGAAATAGACTGCAGTTTCCCGTTCGAGTGTAGATGCTGAGTTGTGAGCTATGGCCTTGTTGACTACTGAGGTGACTTGGTTGCAGTGGTTACTTGCTGACTTTGGGGTCTCTGTTACGACACCCACTACACTTTTGTCTGACAGTACAGGTGCTATCAGTATTGCACGTGATTCGGTAAAGCATGAGCTTACCAAGTATATTGGTGTTGATGCTTTTATACACGTGCTAGTGTGCAGGATCAGGTGATTGCGCTCCACTATGTGCCTTCAGAGTTGCTGTTAGTGGATTTCTTTACAAAGGCACAGACTAGAGCGCAGCATAGTTTCTTTCTCTCCAAACTCACTGTTATGGATCCACCATGAGTTTGAGGGAGGGAGGTGTTAAATGTATATTTGTATATTGTATTTTCCCCACCTGTTAGGGGTTTCCTGCATATTTGCACACATGTACATGTATATATATGTGGTCTTTGGCCCCTGTAAAATACAACAAGTCTATTGCTAACAACAGTGACCTTTGATGGAGCGGAGAGGAAACGCAATGGGAGACGATGGAGGTTTGGGAGCGGCCGGCAACTTAAGGGCCTCCAGGTAGGAGCGCGGCCTAGAGCTGGCCGCTAGGGGAGTAAAGACGAGGGATAAAGGCACAACTTCCATGGGGGAAAGGCTAGCTAGGGCACCGGAGGACGGCGCAGGGGACGTAGGAGAGAGGGGAGCGTCATCACTGGACATGACGGCCTCCGTCGCATCACCATTACGGGGGCGTGAGCTTTCGTCATCGTACACTGGGGCGCCGCACACGGTGCAGAGAGACAACCCAGGGGCAATAAACTCGACGTGGGTGGTTGGGGACACAGTTGAGGCATTGAAGGCACCATCGTCTCCAACGACGCAGCAGTAGCGCGAGCAGCCTGAAGCGAGGCATGGAGCCCGACCTTGACATGGAGCATCGGGAACATAGTTGCCAGCGAACCGGATCGTCCGGATCGAAGAATGGGATCGCGGAACGGGGTTCGACATGCTGGCGAACAAGGATCGGTCAGGGGTACACATCTCTGGTACTGCCAAGTTGGATCGGGGATCGCGATCCACTTTTGTTTGGATCGATAAGGCAGAATCAAGGGTATTAATAAGCCCAAATATGATGCTTGAAATTGAGGATATTAATAGGCCCAAATATGACACTTAGAATTAAGGGTATTAATAAGCCTAAATAAGCCCAAATATATATGAGAGAGCCCAGAATCAAGACTAATATGGAAACATAACGCACACGAACAGGATCGCGACCCAAAAGCGAATTGTATCGATCCACTCGCGTTCCCGACCCTCGATCCGGGTCGATCGACCCCGGATCGCGGAACGCGCCACCGATCCCGAACCTGGCAACTATGATCGGGAACCCTTGGCGGGGCGAGCCTAGCCACATTGCTGCTTGCGAAGCAAGTTTTAAAAACATGTTCATCGACAGCAACAACACGCAAACGCTCGGGAGCAGCACAGAAGGAAAAGTTAACGATACTTTCAAGGACGGCGGGGAGAAACAGGGCGAGATGAACGAGGGTGTGATCCACAGAACGCCGGAGGCGCAGGGAGTCGGGAGAAGGGAACGGCCCAAGGAAGAGACTAGGGAGAACTGGGAGAACAATGTTTGGTTCTGGAAGAGCTCACCGGGGTGCCCGCCGACGATACAGCCGTGGCCACAGTCCTCGCCGCGAGGGACGCCATCCTTGCCGTCGCCAGGCGGAGCAGCATCACCAGGTCCGGGCGGTGGAGGGTTGGGAGTGGGAGGGCTGGCTAAAACTAGCTAGGCTGGGGTGGGCAGGGGACGGCGGAGGTGGAGGCGCCGCCGTGTCGCCAGGCGGGTCGCCAGGCGCGACGCGAGAGCGAGCCATCCTCCGGGTCAAAGCATTGTTCCTTTTCAAACTGATCCTCTATCGGGTTTTCATTCTTTATTAAGTAGCGTCCTATAAGCTATTTTAGCTTACCAAAGCAATTTATATTCACGAACGGAGGTAGTAGTAAAAAAAGAGCATGAGTATTCCTGAGCGATGCATTTGGAGTTCCTTAAAGTTCAGCATCATCACGGCCACCGAGGAACCTCTGGTGCACGGCCAAGACGACAGGGTCGCACACCTTCACCAGCTCCCTGAGATTCTCCGCGTAGTCCTCCTTCCGGGCGATGGCCACGGCCGGGTTGACGTCAAACCATTCCATCGCTTTCGTCACCGCCTCCTCTACCTTCTCCTCCTCCTCAGGCTCCATCCTTCCGTCGACCGCGTCCGTGACGCCGCGCACGTACGCAGCCAGCTCGTCTCGGGCTTGCCACTCCTCCGCCTCGCGGAAGATCTCCTCCAGACTCTTCCGGTGTTTGTTGTAGATGATGGTTCTCTCAGACTTGCCGGAGCTCCTGTCCGTCGCCTCCGCGTGGAGCTGGGCGTCCGCGTCCAGCTCCAGGGTCACCTCGATGTCCCGCCTGCCCCAGTTCCATATACTGCACAGTATCGCATCGCATCACATCAGAAAAATTGATCGAAATGCATCATCACATGAGTACACAACAATAGGCGCGCATATATACGCGAGGGCGAGGCCGGACCTTGCGGGTGGGATGCCGGAGAGCTCGACCTGGCCGAGGAATTTACAGTGTTTGGTCTCACTGCGTTCGCCCTCGAACACCTTGATGGTGACGGTGGACCGCTTGTCCCAGAACGTGGTGAGGACGTGCGTCTTCTTCATCGGCACGGTCGGGTTCCTCGGGATCAGCCGCGTCATCTTACCATCGTCCGTTTCGATGCCAAAAGAAAGCACATCATATCCATACCACGATGCTGCATCCAAAATTCCAGGTCATTCAGTTCTTTTGCCGCAAACCACAGATCACATCGTTAGTAGTACATTAGTTAATGATGAGAGCGAAAAGAATCACGTACGAAACATAAGCGGCTCCTCAACATCGGGTGTCGCCAAGTAGCTTCCGTGGACGGCGGCGCCATAGGCCATGGCCTCGTCGGGGTTGATCCCACTGAGGGGCTCCTTGCCGTCGAAGTAAGCCCTGACGAGCTGCTGCACCTTGGGGATCCTCGTGCTGCCTCCCACGAGGATGATCTCGTCGATCTCGCGCTTGTCCAGCCCGGCGTCCGCCACGGCCTTCTCCAGCTGCGCCATCGTCTTCAACAAGAGGTCTTCGTTGAGCTCCTCGAACTGCGCCCTCGTGAGCAGCTCCGAGAAGTGGACTCCATCGAACAGCGCCTCGATCTCAATGCGCGCCTGGGGCTGGTCGCTCAGCACCCGCTTGGCCCGCTCGCACTCCCGGCGCAGCCTATTAAGTGTGCGGCTGTCATCGGTGATGTCCCGGCCGTGCTTCCGCTTGATCACCTCAACGAAGTGGTCCGTGACACGCTGGTCCATGTCCTGGCCACCGAGGTGGGAGTCGCCGCTGTTGGAGAGGACGTCAAAGAAGCCGTCCTCGCAGAGTATCACGGTGGCGTCAAACGTGCCGCCGCCAAGATCAAAGACCAGTATCTTCCTGTCGTAGCGCCTGTCGAGGAGGCCGTAGGCGATGGCGGCAGCGGCAGAGTCGTTTATCAGGCGTAGGACTTCGAGCCCGGCGATAAATCCAGCGGCCCTGGTAGCCTGCCGCTGCGCGTCACTGTAGTAGGCCGGGACGCTGATCACCGCCTTCGTAAAGTTCCTGCCTATGAAGGCCTCCGCCGTGCCCTTCAACTTGGCGAGCACGTCGGCGACGATCTCCTCAGGGCTGAGCACGATATCGTCGCCGCCGTCTCCCGTCTGAACCCTCACGTGCGGTCTCCCTTCCTCATCCACGACGGCATACGACAGGAGCTCTATCTCCCGATGCACGTCCGCGCCGCTGAACCGCCGTCCCAGGAGGCGCTTGGCGGCGCCATAGATGGTGTTGGCGGTGTGCTGGTCTTTGGCGGTCTCGCCGTCGAGCCAGTTGCCGCCGTCCGTGACGGCGACCTGCGATGGGGTGGCCCGATTGCCCTGCTCGTCGGGGACGATCTCGACACGGCCGTTCCGGTAGACGGCGACGCGGGAATAGGTCGTACCGAGATCGATGCTGATCACGTCGCTGTTCTCGGCGCGGCGCTCTGGGCGCTCAAAAAGCGACGCCGTAAGGTTTAGGGATCCGACGAGCAGGCAGAGCAGTAACGCGGCGGCACGAGACATTGTGATCTTGTTTTTGCGATTGATGGACACCCGGTATAGCTGTCAATGTACACAGAGATCGGAGGCAACTTTTGGGTGTTCAATCCAATCGGTATGGAAGTAATCTTAACCGTCGATGGTCCTGACTCATCGGAACTGTGACGTCATAATGAGTTGGCCTTCCATAGATGGGTCTACCTTCCGAAAGTGTTTTTGGCTCCCGAGGTTCAATGTTACCTTCATTTTAAAGAAACTATGAAATATGCCCGTGCGTTGCACCGGGAGAGAAAACTCATATCACGACTCGGCGCAACCGGGAGAGAAAACTCATATCACGACTCAGCGCAATGCATACTCTATCACTTTTTGCCTCATTCAGTTATCCTTTTTGGTACATGTATTTCAAAGCACTTTTGTCCGTAATTTATTTTAGCAAATCAAGATCCAAAATTCAGGAACAAATCAAAATAATGTCAGAGATTTATCTTAGTGTCATATTCACTCGTCAAGATTTAAGAAGTAATAGACACGTTCTTCAATTGCACATAGATTTGGAAAAAATGAAACAAATAACAATATAACCATGTATAAGAACAATGTATATGGCTTGGGTCGTGTTATTTCTATACTACTTCTGTTCTATTGCCTGGCTTATCCTCTATATCACGTGAGACACCCAGAGAGAGAGAGAGAGGTGAAAATTGATTAAAGAAGAGACCAAAAGAGGAGAGACCACGACAGGGGAAAATAGATCGGAGAAGAGATAGAGAGAACATAGAGGGATGCAAAAATTGATCTGAGGTGCTGCAGCTACACAAGCACGAGGATCACGTCTTTGTGAGCCGGGGCCCCTCGTCAACCTGCCCCGCTGTGCTCACTCGATGTGCCGAGCCGGCTCCTCTGCGGATGCACACACATGGCCTTCGACCAGACATGCACGACGCGTACTTCCTCAAGCTTTCTATGCTCTGACAGAGTCATGGAACGGCTCTGGGCGTGGATCCAGGCATCCAGCCCCGCCGAGGATGAAGAAGCGGCGGGCCGAGCTGCCGAGGGACCAACCAGGAGCAAACAGCCACGTGTCCTACTCACCGGCCGAGCGGAGGCAGGAGACGGCGGGAGCTCGGCCGGCCGCCATGGCTGAGCTCCGCCTGCTGTACGTCCCCATGTCACGCTAGAGGCGGCGCCCCCAGGAGATGGCGGGGGGAGCTCGGCCAGCCGCCATGGCCGAGCACTTGCCGAGCTCGCGCTCGAGGCGAGGCGACGCCTCCCATGCTTCCCCGTGTCTGGCCGAGCGGAGGCACGAGAAGGCGGCGGGAGCTCGGCCGGCCGCCATGTTCGAGCGCTCACAGAGCTCGCGCTCGAGGCGGTGTCTACCGTGCGTCCCCGCGTCCGGCCGAGCGGAGGCAGTAGACGGCAGCAAGAGCTCGGCCGGCTGCCATGGTCGAGAGCTCCTGGACACTCCTGCGAGCCTCCCGCGAGCGGCAGAGCGACAGCTTCGCCGGCGACCAGAGCCGTGTGCAAGGCGGCAAACAACCACGCGTCCTGCTCACCGGCTGAGCGGAGGCAGGAGATAGCGGGAGCTCGGCCGACCGCCATGGCTGAGCTCCGCCTGCTATGCGTCCCCGTGTCGCGCTCGAGGCGGCGCCCCAAGGAGATGGCGGGGGGAGCTCGGCCAGCCGCCATGGCCGAGCACGCGCCGAGCTTGCGCTCGAGGCGAGGCGACGCCTCCCATACTTCCCCATGTCTGGCCGAGCGGAGGCACGAGAAGGCGGCGGGAGCTCAGCCAGCCACCATGTCCAAGCGCTCACGGAGCTCGCGCTCGAGGCGGCATCTACCTTGCGTCCCCGCGTCCGGCCAAGCGGAGGCAGTAGATGGCTGGCCGAGAGCTCCTGGGCACTCCTGCGAGCCTTCCGTGAGCGGCAGAGCGACGGCTTTGCCGGCGACCGGAGCCGTGTGCGAGGCGACGAGGTGGGTGGATCTCCCCTGGGTCAAGCGGATCCCAGCGGCACACACCACCGTTCTTTGGCCGCGCGGATCCCTGATAGCGCCCCATCGAAGGAGGGGATAAGGTGAAGGTTACTGCAAGGGGCTAAACTGGCTAAACTGCAAAAGTGGCAACCACCGATCTTAGAGTGATTTCGGGCTGATTTCCCCAAAAGTCGTTTTTCAATTTTATTTGTAGAGATATTATTAGGTATAGATTAGAAATTAAATATCTAAGTTTCAAAAAACTATCAAAATAAATCTGGATATAGTCAATGATGCATCTCTATCTCTACTACTTATAAAGGTACAAACTTATGCTGGAAAATTACATCTCTACTACTTATAGGCACTGAATATGAAGCTAATACTATGTATATTCGAGGAGTTGTCCGGTTTGAAAATAAATTTCCATAAAAGTGAGATTTTTTGCTTCGGCCAGGCAAAAGAAGTTGAGAATGATTATAAAATCCTTTTTGGTTGTGAAATAGGTTCACTTCCATTCAGGTACCTTGGTATTCCAATTCACTTTCGTAAGCTTAAAACTGGAGAGTGGAAACCTATCGAAGATAGATTCGAGAAAAAATTAAGTAGTTGGATTGGTAAGTTAGTGTCTTATGGGGATAGGCTTATTTTGATTAACTCGGTCCTCACAAGTCTTCCGATGTTCATGTTGTCTTTTTTTTGAAATTCGAAAGGGAGTTCGAAAGAGACTCGATTTTTTTAGGTCCCGATTTTTCTGGCAGAGTGATGGACATAAAAAGAAATACAGGTTGACAAAATGGAATATTATTTGCCACCCCAAAGATCAAGGGGGTTTAGGAATTGAAGTTCTTGAAATTAAGAATTTGTGTCTTCTAAGCAAATGGCTTGATAAGTTGATTAATCAAGAGGGGGTATGGCAGGAATTGTTACATAACAAATATCTTAACAATAAAACCCTGTCTCAAGTAACGGTGCAGCCTCATGATTTCCCATTTTGGCGTGGGCTAATGAAGGTTAAAGAAAAAAAATTAAGCGTGGTTCTTTTGTTGTTAACAATGGCATGAGCGCCCGATTTTGGGAGGATACCTGGTTAGGAAACAAGCCTCTAGTAGACCAGTATCCGTCCCTGTACAACATTGTAAGGAATAAAAATGTTACAGTACCTACCATCCTGGCGACAACACCACTGAACATAGGTTTCAGACGTAGTTTAACTGGGGGTAGATGGGATAGATGGATTCATTTGGTTCAACGGTTAATGTCTATACAGCTAAACTCAAATAATGATGTCTTCAAATGGAATCTTGTTGAGTCTAGTAGATTTTCAGTCAAGAGTATGTATTTAGATATGTTAAATGATAACACAGTCTTCCTAAGAAAATATATATGGAAAATGAAAGTTCCACTGAAGATCAAGATTTTTATGTGGTTCGTTTATCGAAATGAAATTCTAACAAAAGATAATTTGATAAAAAGGAATTGGCAAGGGCGCACAACACGTTGTTTCTGTGATCATGAGGAGACTGTGCAACATCTTTTCACTGTTTGTCCTTTTGCCAAGATTATTTGGACAATTGTTCATATGGCTTTTAACATCACCCCGCCTACCAGTATTGATCATTTATTTGGTACTTGACTGAATGGCATTATCAAGTCTGAGAAAGCAAACATACGAGTGGGAGTTTGTGCACTTATATGGACAATATGGCATGTCTGAAATGAATTTATATTTAACAAATCAAATTTCCCATCATTTTTGCAGGTTATCCCTTTGGTTATTCACTGGATCCATATGTGGTCTTTTCTCCGGCCGGCGGAGCAGCGCCGGGACATGGATATTGGGTGTAACCATTTGGCAACGGTTGCTCAGGATATTTACAGCCGATTCGGGTGGCGGTGTGATAAAAGATTGACATGTTGAACTTTCACCTACACTTGTCACGTTGTATTTTTAGATGGTTGATTCATGTATCTACTCTATCTGATCCATGAATTGTAATAATGTGGATTCTTGAATAATTTTAATAAAAGAAAATTTGTTGTGGCACACCGTTATTTCGTGGTGTTTGCCAAAACACACCACCGGAATGTGTCTTTGCCTTGTACCATTATAATTTTGTGGTATATTTGCTGAAACACACCATGCACCCAAAAGGGAAAGTTCTAATATTTATCACTCGAAATTACCAGATTGGCCTTATCATATTCCCAGATCGAACCGGTTATAGGCACAGCGACAAAGACGAGACTCGCATCGATCCAGGAATCGAGCGACCACCGCCGTACTCCATCTCGCCTGCAGCCGACGTGATCGGTTCCCTCCGCCCAGCGACCACCGCCGTACCCCATCTCGCCTGCTGACGCCGTGACCGGTTCCCTCCGCCGGTGATCCCACCTCTCCTCTCCGGCAGACATCCCACCTCCATCGCACCCAACGCCGCCTCGGGAAGACTTCGGGCTGATCACTGCCTTCTCGGCCGCAGAAGGAAAGCAAGGCGCCGCTTGCTCAGGAGGAATCTAGGCCCTTCACCGGCACTCTCGGTGGCTCTCAGCGGCGCCCTCACGCTGGACCGCGACCTGCCGGCGGTCAATGGGCGATGCTGGTGCCAAGTTGACGTGGGAAGGTGTAGTTGATGTGGGAGCTTCTTCTTCTTCAATCCCCGGCAACGACGCCAGAAAAAGAGCTTGATGCGTGGTGAATGACCAGCCCGTTGGGAACCCCAAGAGGAAGGTGTGATGAATATAGCAGCTAGTTTTCCCTCAGTTAAGAAACCAAGGTTATGTCGATCAGGAGAAGAGCAGACAATAACGACTGAAGGTGATGCTTGCTAGTTTGCGACAGCTTCGGACAATTTATATATGGCGCCTCGTCCAAGCTTTGCTTGCTAGCTGCAACGCGGAACCTGCACACAACACAACCAAGTACTTTGTTCCCAACTTGCGATGAGGTTGTCAATCTCACTGGTTTGCTTGAAACAAAGGTTATGAGCGTATCGAGTGGAAAACAGTAGAGTATGCGAGTAAAGTAAACAGTGCGAGTAAAGTAAATAGGTGATAGCAATAAGATGGAAATAGGACCAGGGTCCACAGTTCACTAGTGGTGTCTCTCCATAAGATAAATAACACATGCTAGGTAAACAAATTACAGTTGGGCAATTGATAGAATAAAGATAAACGTGATATGTCAAGAAGATCACTATGAGATTTACTCTGGGCATTACAACAAAATACATAGACCTCCATCCAACTGCATCTATGACTAATAATCCACTTGTGGCGAATCAATCCGAGAACTCCACAAGTATTAAGTTGCGAACAACAGATAATTGCATTAAGCAAAGTGTGTAATGTAAACAAAGCATATGCCCTTGAGCATATGAATGTTGTTTTCTCCCTAGTAGCAACAGCACATCTACAACCTTAGAGGTTTCTGTCACTCCCCCAGGTTAAATAGAGGCATGAACCCACTATCGAGCATAAATACCCCCTCTTGGAGTCACTAGCAACTACTCGGCCAAGATAGCTACTAACAACAGAGAGCATGCAAGATCATAAACAACATAGAGATAACATTAGATATATTTCAGTATAGCAACTCAATCATAACACCAATATTCATCGGATCCCAACAAACCAAACATGTAGAATTACATAACAGTGATCTCAATCATGTAGGGCAGCTCATGAGATCTAAACATGAAGCGCATGGTGGAGAAGACAACCATCTAGCTACTGCTATGGACCCATAGTCCAAGGTAGACTACTCACTCATCGCTCCGGAGGCAAGCATGGCGATGAAGAAGACCTCCGGTGGCGATTCCCCTCTCCGACAGGGTGCCGGGAAGAGCTTCTGGACCCTCCCGATCTTCGGGTCGACGGCGGCGGCGGATCGCGATGTGTTCTGGAAAAGTGATCGGGTACTTAGGTTTTTTCCGTCGGGGGGTCTTTATAAGCGAAGGGGCGAAGTCAGAGGTGGCCCCAGGCCTCCTCACACCATGGCGGCGCGGCCAGGGCCTGGGCCGTGCCAGCCAGGTGTGAGGGCGGCTTGTGGCCCCTCTCCTACTCTCCTTCGGATCTCTGGAAGCTCCCGGACAAAATAAGACTTCAGGAACTTGTTTCGTCCAATTTCGAGAATATTTCCTGTGTATCACTTCTGAAACACAAAAGCAGCAGAAAACAGGGAACTGGCACTGTGGCAACTTGTTAGTAGGTTAGTTCCGGAAAATGCATAAAAGTGCCACTAAGTGTAACGAAACATTAGGCAAATGGTGTAAAAACAAGCATGGAGCATCAAAAATTATAGATACGTTGGAGACGTATCAGGCGACGACTTGGCCTGGGTGCCTCAAGGGTGCATTTCGGTCCCTATATCTCTTCCGATCAGATGTAAATTAATTGCATGTAGTGTAGTTTCATATCCCAGCTTATGTGAATAGGATGGACTCCACTTCAGCTACCAGAATCGATGTTCGGGTGTGTGCATATGCTGAATTTAGTGATTGTGGGACACAAGTGTGGCATCCAACTAGAGATGAATTGAAAGTTGTGGACAGGGATTGTGTCAATTTCAAAGATTTCAGCGAAGAACTTGGCCAAGAAATAAAACATAGACTAAATCAGAAGTTATTAGTCACTTATTGGGATAAAGTTAGCCATTCTTTTGCAGAAATCAATCATGACACTTTGTTGATGACTGCGATAGACATGTATTGGGATGAAAGGAGGCTTCCTATTATGGTGTCTATTGTTTGCAAAGGGGATAACAATGCATTTGCTTGTGCACCACAGCTAACCGGCCCTTCAGTTTCAGTTGATAAATCAGAACAGCCGCCTCCTAATAGTGAATATGCCCGTAGTGACCATGAGTCGTCTAGCAGCGAGGAACCGCCTATTCTTGAGGACTGGGTTGATGCGGAAGTTGAGTATGTTGGCGTAGATGATGAGTGTGAATACAAAGAGTTGCTAACTGACTCTGATGAGTCTAACTTAGATGATGGGAATGATTCCAATGAGGCATTTCAAGATGACCATGCTGTGGATGACACAGTTGGGTGTGAGACCATTGTCCATGTGACTGATTTTGAGAACCCAAAAATTGAAGTCGGTGTTACATTTGAAGATGGTAAATCCTTTAAGAAGGCTATTAGGCAATATGCACTAAAAGGTGAATATGAAATTGCAGCTCCATACTCTGAGGCAACAAGGTACATGGGATATTGCAAAGCTAAGAGGTGCAAGTGGAGGATACATGCAAGCCAACTTCAAGATGGCAGGACTTGGCAGGTATGCAATGTTTGCTTCACTACAATTTTTTTGCCAATTTATTCTATAACATGGTTCTGATTTGTATATCTGCGAATGTAGATTAAGAAGATGCCAAGGAAACACAAAAATAATGAAGAGAAGTGTTAACATTTTTCCTAGAAGGTAGAGTAAGAATGTTGCAGAATTGTTTACCTTCTTGTCATTGGGCTACTATTATCCATGGCTGGAGTCGGCGCCTTTGAGGGTGTAGTACGGAAAACAATAGGTGTTGCTTCAACATGTGCAGATGGTGCTTCAACCTATTCAACTAGTGTTTGAGCTTCAATTGCCTTTTTCTTGCTCTTGTTTCTCACTCTCTTTGGTTTTGGTGGGGCGGGTGGAGGTGCATTGGGATCAAGGACCGTCTCATTGCAAGTTTTCTTCATGTGGCCTTTTTTATGACAACGTTTACATGTGACGGTTCTGCGTGTTGTTCCTCCTTCTTCCCATCCTTTGTATCTTCTTGTCCTTGGCCTCCCAGCTGCACATTTCAGAACAGGGGGCCAAAGTTTAAAGCCAAGGTCCACCTTTGGCCACTGGTTCCTATCTGTCATCGGACCCACCCAACTTTCATATGCTCTTTTGAACTTGTGAACTGAGTAGTAGTCGTCAATGTAATCTTCCATCTTGGGATTTCTCATGCTAGTGATAACATGTACAGCATGATAGCAAGGCAAACCAGTTACTTGCCATTGTCTACAAGTGCATGTTCTATTTGTGAGATCTAGTGTGTGCCTCCATGGTTGCAAGTCCTTATCAACACCTTGAACCTCAGCTAAAAGTGCCTTGTTGTGTTGATCTCTATTAGAAAAATCTTTGGATGTATGGCAAGCCTCGGCTCTTAGCATTGACATCCTTGACAACGCGAGGAAGAATTTTCCCACACAACTTATAAGAAATTCTCCTTCTCAAGTCCATTTTCTCCATTATCATCTGCCTTATTCTATCAAAAAGTGGAATGACTGGAAGAGACTTCTCTGTTCTAATCCAGCTATTGAAGGATTCAGCAATATTATTGGTCACGTAATCTACTTTGTTGATTTCTCTGAACTGGTACCTTTTCCAGAGGTGCTTGTGGTTGTCCTCCAACCACTGCATGGCTTCAGGATTTGCTTGAATCATAGGATTGTAGTGCTGCTCAAACCGAAGAATTCTGTAGGCTCTACAAGCTGGCCACAAGTGCTTCAAATAGACATCGCCACGGAATTTTTTCATGAAGTTCTTGACCAAGTGCCTCATGCACTCTCTATGTTCCACCCCATTTGTGAAAACTTGGGTTACAGCAGCATCTATACCTTTACCTGCATCTGTGGATATAACTAATCTAGGAGGTGACCCAATAGCCATGTGCAACCTGTCAAAAAACCATGTCCAGTTATCAGACGTCTCAGAGCCAAATACACCATAAGCTACTAGAAACATCCAATTGTGTCCATCAATAGCAATGGCAGATGCAAGTTGTCCTCTCCACTTGCCAGTTAGTGCAGTTGAGTCGACGCCTAGGTATGGTCTGCAACCATAGTGACGAGGGTTAACTCGACAAATGTCCTAGATGAAGGACTTAGGATCGGGGAAGTAGGGCGTCGGATGAACTCAAAGGTAAATCAGTCAAACAAGGTGTGTATCGAAAGTAAACGTAAGAATAAACTTGGCTTGCTCTCAATCTGTCCCTTACCGTCCTCTCCTGGCCCCTATATATAGGTGACCAGGTCTCAAGGATCGGGAGGGGTCCGATACAGATTACAATATCGACATACGACATGAACTCATATGTCGACTAATATTACAATTGGGCCTAGCTTAACGGGCCTCAGGGGTACTTTAACTGACGGGCTCTATTCTCTATACCCTTGTCACATAGATAAATCCATCGATACATGCACGCAGGGCGACAAACATCCTAGTGAACCTATGCTTGCCCTCTCCATCCTTCTCGAACTCAATATCCACTATGCTTCCCGGATTTGTCTTCTCCAATTCAGCTTTGAAGCAAAAAGCATCCTCAAAGCTAGCATCCCAATCGCCTTGGAGCTTCTTTACAGCCATTTCTTTTCCATCCCAAACAACCCAGTTTGATATCTTCATTTTGTACTTCCCTTCTAATTTCTTCCGAAGTTCAGTAGGCCCGATACTAGCATCCTTTGAGAGCCATTCCATGACCCTGTCGCATACCCAATGGTTATTTGCCATGCAGTTCTTCTCCACTGTTCCTGTGCTTCCACAATTGTGTTTCCTTGGCATCTTCTTAATCTACATTCGCAGATCTACAAATCAGAACCATGTTATAGAATAAATTGGCAAAAAAATTGTAGTGAAGCAAACAGTGCATACCTGCCAAGTCCTGCGATCTTGAAGTTGGCTTGCATGTATCCTCCACTTGCACCTCTTAGCTTTGCAATATCCCCTGTACCTTGTTGCCTCAGAGTATGGAGCTGCAATTTCATATTCACCTTTTATTGCATATTGCCTAATAGCCTTCTTAAAGGATTTACCATCTTCAAATGTAACACCGACTTCAATTTTTGGGTTCTCAAAATCAGTCACATGGACAATGGTCTCACACCCAACTGTGTCATCCACAGCATGGTCATCTTGAAATGCCTCATCGGAATCATTCCCATCATCTAAGTTAGACTCATCAGAGTCAGTTAGCAACTCGTTGTATTCACACTCATCATCTACGCCAACATACTCAACTTCCGCATCAACCCAGTCCTCAAGAATAGGTGGTTCCTCGCTGCTAGACGACTCATGGTCACTACGGGCATATTCACTATTAGGAGGCCGCTGTTCTGATTTATCAACTGAAACTGAAGGGCCGGTTACCTGTGGTGCACAAGCAAATGCACTGTTATCCCCTTTGCAAACAATAGACACCATAATAGGAAGCCTCCTTTCATCCCAATACATGTCTATCGCAGTCCTCAACAAAGTGTCATGATTGATTTCTGCAAAAGAATGGCTAACTTTATCCCAATAAGTGATTAATAACTTCTGATTTAGTCCATGTTTTATTTCTTGGCCAAGTTCTTCGCTGAAATCTTTGAAATTGACACAATCCCTATCCACAACTTTCAATTCATCTCTAGTTGGATGCCACACTTGGGTCCCACAATCACTAAATTCAGCATATGCACACACCCGAACATCGATTCTGGTAGCTGAAGTGGAGTCCATCCTATTCACATAAGCTGGGATATGAGACTACACTACATGCAATTAATTTACATCTGATCGGAAGAGATATAGGGACCGAAACGCACCCTTGAGGCACCCAGGCCAAGTCGTCGCCCATTGACCGCCGGCAGGTCGCGGTCCAGCGTGAGGGCGCCGCTGAGAGCCGCCGAGAGTGCCGGTGAAGGGCCTGGATTCCTCCTGAGCAAGCGGCGCCTTGCTTTCCTTCCGCGGCCGAGAAGGCAGTGATCAGCCCGAAGTCTTCCTGAGGCGGTGTTGGGGGCGATGGAGGTGGGATCTCAGCCGGAGAGGAGAGGTGGGATCGCTGGCGGAGGGAACCGGTCACGGCGTCTGCAGGCGAGATGGGGTACGGCGGTGGTCGCTGGGCGGAGGGAACCGATCACAGCGGCTGCAGGCAAGATGGAGTACGGCGGTGGTCGCTCGATTCCTGGATCGATGCGAGTCTCGTCTTTGTCGTTGTGCCTATAACCGGTTCGATCTGGGAATATGATAAGGCCAATCTGGTAATTTCGAGTGATAAATATTAGAACTTTCCCTTTTGGATATGTGGTGTGTTTCAGCAAATATACCACAAAATTATGATGATACAAGGCAAAGACACATTCCGGTGGTGTGTTTTGGCAAACACCACGAAATAACGGTGTGCCACAACAAATTTTCTCTTTGAAAATCCCTCCTAGAGTTCAAAATTTTCTCTGGTTATTCTCACAGAATAAATTTTTGACTAGAGATAATCTAAGAAAAAGAGGTATTCGAAAACCTTTAGAGTGTAGTCTCTGTAAGGAAATCGAATTAGTTTCACATCTATTCTTTGAATGCATGATATCCAATCTGCTTTGGCAAGAAGTGCAGGAAATCTTTAGTATAAGAATCAATGATTTTATGTCTTTAGCTTCTAAATGGCTGTGCAATAGGAGATATTTGCAATTCAATTTTGTTTCATCTGTTGTCATCTGGACCATTTGGAACAATAGGAATAGTATTGTGTTTAACCGTAATTCTTGGCTCAATATGAAACAGGTGTGGCAACGGCTGCCGAGATACTTGAGGGACTGGAGGATCCCTTTCAAGGATCAGACCTGGGAGCTGGTGGATCGTTTCACAAAGCTTCTGATCACAAGACTCCAGACTCCGCTGGCATTGATGCCGGTCTGACCTGCACCTCCTTCGGATGGTCGACAACCTGGAAGTCTTTCTCATCCTCCAAATCGCATGGTTGGCATACGACGGAAGCTTACCTGAAGTCACACCCCGAGGAGGCGGATGAGATCCATGTGATCATGAGGTGAAAATGTTCCAGTCAGTTCCAGGCTACCGAGTGTAATAGGCTAGTTTCCTTTGGTTAGCTGGGTTTTGCTAAGGCTCTAGTTTGCCCCCTGTTGGGGTTTCGTTTACTCTTTGTAGTACTTGTCTTTCTCCCTATTTCTCTGACAGTAAACTTTGAGAGTTGCTGAACCTTTTGTTACTGTGCGGTTTCGTTTCTTGGAAATGGAACTGGGGTGAATCCCTGATTTTCTAAAAAGTAGCTACCTGCAGGCGCTCCCTGCTCACGCATGTCTCTCCTCTGTATTATGCCAGGCCAAAATACCAAAGCAGGAGTTACGGGACGTTCTTGAAAAAAGAAGAAAAATGCCGCATGAGCGCGATCTCGGTTTAAAAAAGGGAGATTGCCTGCGAGTGCGAGGCTTCAGCCTGATCTCATCTCGTCCATGTGCGCGGCGCCGGCCGTTCCTGGTTCCACACCGCCGGAGATCGCACGCCCTATCGCCAGTCCCCACGATGCCACGCCGACTCCGAGAACCGCACACCCGCGCCGTGCTCATCGGCCGCCGCGACAGAGCGATTCAACAGAAGGTGTTTAGGTACTGTTGCGTCTATCGGTAGCCTATGTTATGCATGATTTTGCTGCGAGGATTTTGATCAAGACAACGATTATCAATATTGCGGCTTCCTTGTTACAACATGACCATTGATAATATACTGATCGTGCATTGCTCAAGATCGGCTATTGGGTTGTCATTTGTGAGGTTGACGATATACTAATTGGTACTCCCTCCGATCGAGTGAGATTTAATTGAGTTTATATAGTATTTTTATAGCTTTTCCCTAGTTTTCAGTTGGGAGTTTATATAGTATTTTTATAGCTTTTCCCTAGTTTTCAGTTACCAATTGAAACTAAGTACCTCCCATCATGTCACCCAAGAAGAATGTCATGCAGCCTACTTGGTCATAGTATCGCCCCGGTCCCAGGAACTATAAATTACTAACTGAACCATACCACAGCTGAATAATTAACAGATTATACATGAGGAAAGAGCATATCAATTTTAATGTGCTGAACCATTATCATGTTTTTACTAGCTTACTAAACATGGCAATACATGGAGTGGTTGCCCCTGCAAATTGATTTTCATCTTTCAATAAGCAAAAAATGAATCAGCCTATGGCCTCCAATATGGAAGACATTGCACATATGGACTCAGGTATTCAGCAGAGTCTCATCTGTGCTCTCCCCAAACCAGATCAGTGGTATCAGAGCATCACAACCCTTTTCCACACCTAGGGTCCTAATATTTCCGTCTATAGACTAATGTGCATTCATAGTTTCATACACTGATGATTCAGTCTAAAATACAGCTAATTTCTGTAACTTCTGGCAGTCCGTGCGTCACGGTCACTGTGGCTTTCACCTCTTGCCAGAAGCCTATATGGACTTAGCTGGACTATGGCGCAGTCCGACCAATGTCATATGGGAGGCACAACAATTGTGTCGTTCAGCCGCACACAACCTCCACAACAGCCCTTTTCATTGTCCCAGGGCAAGGATCCCCACCAAATACATCTGGGACTATGCTTACCCCACAGTGTTCTTGATTAATGCAGTTCTGCAAGAAACACCAATTTTTTTCAATAAGGAGGAATAAACATGGCTAGGCAAAGAAAGCCCATGCAATAGTCGCAAATCCATTACCTTCTGAAATATGTCATACGACTTGTGTGCATGGCATGCGCCTTCTGAGTAGCTCCCGCAGGACCCCTGCGGTGTGCCAAAGCTGGCAAATTTTATTTCAGTTATTTTCCGCCCATGATCACACTGTAGGTGGATCTTGGCTTTCTCATAGTCTTTCGTACGCCAATTTGTCATTGATGGCTGCCATTCAGACACATCAGCACAGACACTTCCAGTGGTTCTTTTCACCATTGAGATTCCAGTAGAGTCACCCCCAATCTCCTCGAATATCACCAAAAGGTTCCCAGTAGGATTAAGCCATGGGCGAGGAACATGGTACCTGAAGGAACATGGCATAGATGTAAGAGTTTACTTGTAAACGTTCTCATGGGTAGTTTGTAGTGTTTACTTCCAAACCATGGAGTTCCTACCATCTCTGAGAAGAGTCACCGCAGTTTGTCTGACACTTTGTCTCATTATATTCACCGCGATAATCACAGTAACCGCATGTTCCAGAGGCCTTGTAGCCGGGCCAATACCGTCCAATTCCTTGTCCATTTATCCAGATTTGCCCCTTCCCCATACTATTCATGTCCAAAGCTAGTGGCTCGTCACCATCTGGTGCGTTGAAAAATGCCTGAAAATAGCAACTGAGGGATAAATCTGCTGAAAAATACTGATTCGCTCGCATAGATATGAACTAATCACATGCAAATTTTACCATTACGGCATTACCTTGTACCATGTCAGAGGCTGCTTGTGCACAGGTTCTCCCCACTCTACCGATGAGCTTCCACTAAGTGAATGGAGACTCATAGCCTCACCTTTCAAACCAACCTGCCAAAATACGACAGTTATTTTAGGTTCTTTTTTTAGAGAGAGAATACGGCACTTTACTGATCAAATAACTCAATACACAGAATATTCCAGATACAATCCAGAGCAAAATCAGAAACAAAGCTTGAACTACTGACAATGACATACATACCTGATAGGTCCATTTCTGCCATGTGAGATCTCTTCTTCCCTCATTCAGGCCATGAAGCATCACTGGGCCAAGAATTCCAGCATTCCAAGTCTCAAAATGTTCTCCAACATTCTACGGCAGAGGGAGGAAGTGAAAATTAATATATGAAGGCTCGATTAGCGCATGACCAAGAGTGCCGTCTTAGTGAGCAAACTATCCACTTACCGGGAGACCAACTGCTATACTTAAGCAGGAGATAGTGTTGCTCCCTGCCCATAGTTTAACATTCCCAGTATATGTAAGTTTTGGGTTTTCTACACTGCCATACACAGTACCTGCAAACAGATTGGAGAGCATTTAAAAGACCAATTTGCTTTTGACAGTCAGAGATACACACTTCTTTTTTTTGCCCAAGAGTTGGAAAATCTCATGATTACCTGTTAGTTGTCCATTAATGAAAACATGCAAAGCATGACCAGCCGACATCACAGTGAGTTTTGGGTTCTTCTCACTGGTGAGGAACTGCTCATCCTTGGCAATATCAACACTGAAAAATAAAGCTATTAGTACCACTGAATCACTAAGAACCATAGTCGCATTTTCGGTGGAGTTAGGCTACTTACTATGTTGTATACCATAAGTAGTCTGTGTTATCCCTCGTCATATTTATCTGTTCAAGTAATCCTACAGTTGTAAACGATTCCTCCTCACTCAAGGAATTTATCTCCTCATTGTATGACTGCCACGTGAGTCCTCCAGCCCATTCCATTTTCATTTGTGAAATCTGATTGCCAACCTGCAAAAACATATCGTAAAAACTTCAACAATGATAAAAAGGCATAAATCGGATTAGATGCAGATTTATAATGACATTAGTACAAAAGGAAACTACCTTGATTAAAATTAAATGGATTAACATACAATGCAAGCAAACTAGATTAAATTTGGAAGGAAGGGGCTGAATCGGATTGTTACTAATCTCACCCTAGCAGTGTTGAAGATTGTTGTTTTGCAGTCCGGGAGAATACTGATAGACCAGGGAGGCAGGTTATAATGCATTCCGTTGAACAATACCCTTGCATAAGATAGTTTATCCTTGTTATCAAGAAAAGCTGCACAAGCTCCTGCGTTTGACCTAAAAACGGATGACTGAACATAAAGTTACAAAGAAGTCAGTTATGACTTATTGCAGGTCCAAAGTACAGAGGGGGAAAAATGTCAAAATAACCTTCTGAGCCTTCCCGAGTGAAGATATGATGGGATCTCCTGCAACCAAGGCTGGTTCACAAAGCTTGATGGCTCTATGCAACTCTTTCAGGTGGCCCCATTTTGGTTCTCTCAACAAGCCTGATGAAGCAAGGAGGGAAAGTTTGGTCAGATCAGTAGAGCAGACTATATAATAGGTAATAACAAACTATATGATGTTGAAGAAGAAAGAAAAACAACAATTTTCTTCTAATGTAGCACCAAACGTCAAAATTATAACTTAGCTGTTATACTTAAGGTGCATCAATAGATGCAGAGGCCAGGGGCATTGCCTTCTTTTAGGAAAAAAGCTGTTATCCCATAATATTTTCTGTGGTTTCAGATACTTCATTGTTTCTAACCCATTGTTTACAGAAACAAATTATTCAAACAGCATCTTTCAAAGGTTAAGGACCTTGAATTATCTTAAGCATTAGAACGGAGGAAACCCTCTCTTTAAAGCGGACAAGGGAATTTTGAATTCAGATACTGCAGTGTGGAATGTGGACACTACCAAATTGTGCACTATTCAGGGATGAAGCTCTCAGAAAAATACCTAAACTGCATGTTTGTTTCATTCAATTTCAGTAGAAGGAAAATTGTCTACACAAATGGCCGCTTCGGACCAAAAAAAATATACAACTAGCAGCAATCATTACATGATATGATATAGTCTTGAAGTATATGCATGTGCCAAAAGCACAGCATACATTGTAGATGAAAACAGCATTGAGGCTGAACTTACCATATTCATCAATCGGAGCATCATAGTCATAGCTAGTTGCAATGAATGGACCTCCAGCCGTGCGCCCAAAATTTGTTCCTCCATGATACTGAAAAGAGCCGTCACAACTTGGGACTAATAATTTGGTGACTCGATAAACACCAAAAGGATCAACGTGACTTACCATGTAATAGTTAACAAAAGAGCCACCCTTTTGGATAAACTTGGCAACACCATATGCTAGATCCTCTACTGGCCTATGTGGAACCGGAATACCAAAGCCTGTATACCTGCAGAACAAAGAAAAATACGATTTATAGGAGAACAGTGTGGGAGAGAGAGAGAGAGAGAGAGAGATGGAATTACCAGGCAGTCCAAGCCTCAGTCCACATGGTAGGCTTGTGAGGTTTATTTGGGGAGAACCAGTCACAGTAAAATCCATTGCATGTATTAATCTGCCACCAGTAAATTACAGTAAGATCAAATGGAGTGAAACTCGTAGTCCAAATTATATCATGTAAGGGTGGAAGTTATTTTTAGAAAATGAAAGGCTTGGCAGAACATCCAGTATACAGGATGACTCATTTTCTTTCCTTTCTTGGATAATGGTCACAAAACTGAAAGACCCCAGCGCATTAAAAGAAACAAGACACTGCTGCCTATGGTACCATATTAAAACCAAGGAGTGCAGTACATACAATTGGATCTGGGGCATCATCTTCTTTGCACATGATCCATGGAACACCTGTGTTGAGCGCAATCGCCATTTTAGCTGTCCATGAAGCGTAGGCCTTGGCAGGCTCACCCTCATCCCACTCCGACGGTCCAAACTCATTCTCAATCTGTAAGGTTATTAATGAGGATTCAAAGGTGGGTCTGATACAAAGGAATACTAATATGCTATCCACCCAAATCAAGAATACATCATGATTGGAAGCATACCTGGGAGAGGATTATTGGCCCTCCCTGCCACTCAAAGAGCCTTTCCGACTTCATCATGTCGACGATCTTTGTGGTGAACTTCTGCATCTCGAGCTGTTTGAAGAATCACAGTGAAGATTGTGCACACTTGAAGAGAAGCTAAAGATGAATAAGACGGAAGTAGAAGCCCAAAATGGTTCTTGCCTTGAACGGCTCATTATCAGTTCGAAAGCTGATGCCGGGGACATACTTGAGCCAAACAGGGAAACCCCTGCAGCCAAAAGAAGGAAAACGGGGCATAATTTAGCATACTTCAAATCAAATCAACATCGAGACATTGTCACAGTAGCCAAACTGAGCCCACAAAATTGTACTAGCAACGATTTCGCACGAGCAGTCACCGGCAGCTACAAAATCACTGAAACTACCCAGGTTGACTGGTTGTTACCCGAAGTTCCACTCGGCGCAGACGTAGGGTCCAATGCGGAGGTGCACGTAGAGGCCGGCCTGCTTGACGAGGTTGATGAAGTGCACCAGATCATACCTCCCCTCGAAGTAGTACTGCCCAATCGACCCAACCACCAGCAGCTTCAGAAAAGAGAGCAAATCAAACTCTTTCGAGCAGGCGGGGAGCAACTACCGACCTGGCCAGGGGAGGGCTCGTGGCCGTTCCAGAAGACGTACGTCTGCACCACGTCGAGGCCGCCGTCCTTGGCCTTCTGTATCAGATCCGGCCACATCTGCAGGCGCCGACGGGAACAAGCTAGGAAAGAGTTACGCTAGGAGCCGCGGCCCGGCATTCTCGGGGAAAGAAGAGGGAGGGTGTCGGAGGGGGAGCAGCACCTCGGGGACGCTCCTCGGGTAGTGGATGGAGCCGGAGAGCAGGATGCGGCGCTGGCCGTTCACCACCACCGCCTTGCGGTCGTAGGTGACGGCCGCCGACGCCGTCGCGGCCAGTGCGGCCACCGCGAGCGCGACGGCAACGGCGAGGACGGCCGGCGGCGGGCGGGAGGACGCCATGGGATGAGCAGGAAGCTGGGAAAGGGAGGCGGAAAAAAAGCGAAAACGCCGCGCCTTTCGGTGCTCGCTCGCTCGCTCGCTTTTTCTCTCCACCGGGACGGGACGGAGGGAATTTTTGACGCATCGGACCACCTGCGCCAACGTAACGTTAAAAAGGATCACCTCTGAAAATATTTATCAAAAAAGACCCCCTAAGGGTGGCGGCACGTCTGGCCAGGCGACACGTGGCACGTGCCGCCTGGGCCAACGACGGCAAGGGGGTGCCGCCATCCCCAAAGCCGGCATGTTTCCTGGCAGGTGACGCCGCCGACGGCCGTCAGCCGAAGTGGGCCATGCCGCCAATGCCAACGCCGGCAGGGTGACGTAGCAATCCCTGCGACACCCTGCCGGCGTTGGCATTGGCGGCATGACCCACATCGGCTGACGGCCGTCGACGGCATCACCTGCCAGGAAACATGCCGGCTTTGGGGATGACGGCACCCTCTTGCCGGCTTTGGCCCAGGCGGCACGTGCCACGTGTCGCCTGACCAGACGTGCCGCCACCCAGAAGTGGTTCTTTTTGACAATATTTTTCATAGGTGGTCTTTTTTGCCATTTCATTGGTGCAGGTGGTCCAATCTGTCAAAAATTCGGACGGAGGTGGGAGTGAAGTGAAGTGAAGAGAGTGTGTGCAAGAGGACACGGAGAGGGAGGCCTTGATTGATTCTGTCCTGTTCGCTGCTTCAAAGTTTCAGACTTGGCAAGCTGGTTTTATTCTGCTTCTCTCTCTCTTTCTCTCTCTCTGCCGCTCCTGGTCTCCGACAGGTCTCTGTTTGCTGCTGATTTCTTCGATGGTGGAGACCGTGGACTACCACATTCCTTCCCTCTTGTGTTATTTTTCTCGACTGCTGAACAGTGTTGGCACTGTTGGTGTTGCGTCAGAGGATCCAGTATCCCTCGTCGTCTACGGAATACAGAGACATTTTAGTTGTTTATTATAGATTATAGACATTTATTTTGATCCATATTTAGACTATTTTTAGTGTATAGATTTGCTTATTTTAATTCACATCCAGTTAATTTTGAAACATCTAAAATATCTTATATCAGTAAACAGGAGAGTATTTATTTCTGGGTTACTAGTATTTATTCGTCAGTTACAAGTGTAGGGAGGGAGGCTAGAGTGAAATGTGAGTGCGATTCGTGAGGACTAGACTGTCACTGTTGGGAGATGAGAACTTTATACGTGATGGGAAAATTTCGGTGGGAGTAGTTGGAGCCCGTATGGTCTTTTACACCTCTTTTTGGCGGTCCCCATACCGTTAAGGAGAAATGCATCTTCTTGCTTGCTTATCGAGTGTGCTTGAGACAGGGCCGAGCCGGCAAAATTCGGAACTCTGTGCAAAACTCTAATATGAGCCCTAACTTATTAGAAAATTTAGACTATTTGACAGTTATGCTATATATATGTGTGTCTCATAAAATCTTACATAGCATGTAACAATCTTTCTCTATGTCAACGTTGTTTTTGGTCTTCGTATGATCATCTCTGACATCATTGTAAGCAACAATAATATCAAGTGCAAGGGAAGGAGGATCAAGTGATTGATTATCGGAGGATACTCGTGTTTCTTTTATAATAAATCTGTCTATAGCCCCCTGTTGAGACTTAATTAGAACATCTTCATTTTACTTTTTTCTTGCGCTTTTCAGAATCAGATTTGTGTTTCCCCATGATGAATCAAATCTTGATTCTGAAAACACTAGATACAAAAGATAAAATAAGAAAATAAAAGATACAGCATTAAAATCTCAACAAATTTGCGGATTCGATGAATCGATAAGGGGACGACCGCCGAACTCACCTCATTCAGTCGTCTTTGTTCGTGTCCTGGTCCAGTTAAACTGTTGTCGTGCTGCGCGAGTGCCAACCGTTTCGGTGTTGATCGGGACTAAAGATCAGCTTCAGCGATCGCCCATCAGGCTAGAGGATGCGTAGATGAGGGAAATTGGGATTGGAACGAACTCTAAATAACCTCATCTCTGGCTTGGCCGTCTGGCCGGCGGCTGGAGGGTCACTCACGCCCATGGTAGTTGCAGGATTAAGGCAGCCTAATCGATCGATCAAGACTCCAGGCGATCAGCGGGATCGTCCGCATCGAGTCCAGCAGGACGTGGGCAGGTGCCGTGCCCAGCGGCCCAAGTAGACGTTGGTCTAATTTCTTTTCTAAGTATATAAATCAACATTAGGCTTACATAAAATTTATGGGCCCCGCAAAATTTGGGGCCCTATGCGGCCTGCACACTCAGCACACATGGTCGCCCGAGCCTGGCTTGAGATATCGTGCTGCCTAACAAGCAACATTCCATGATACATTATTCCAATTAATTTTCTTTTCCTGTGAGATTTATTTGCATTTGCACAAAAGTAGCAGGGCGGTCCGAAGATTTATGTTTTTTTCCTCGAAAAAGAGAAAGAGTGAATTCCATATTTTACCCTCTAATTATACATTTGTGACACTAACTATCCCGTCGAGTCAAAATTCGTCTAGAATACGAGAATGGACTAATGTAGACCGAGCTACATGTAGCCATTTATATTCAAACATACAAAATTTGTATTTCAAAGTTTTAAAAAATTCCTTTCAAAAAAAGTTTTAAAAAATTCCGAAACAAAATTCTTGAGTTAGCCAATATTGAATGCTATAAACCGGTCAAAATCTCAATATAAAATACTTTATATTCTAGTCTACACGAAAATAACAAATTATAACATTTTATATAGTGAATACTGAATAGTACACATTTCAACATTATATAAATTTTCAGATTTTGTCATTTTTGTGTAGCCTAGAATATAAAGTATTTTATATTAAGATTTTGACTGATTTGTAGCATTCAACATTGGTTATCTCAAGAATTTTATTTCAAAAAAATTGAAACTTTGAAATACAAATTTTATATGTTCAAAAATAAAGAGCTATAGCTCAGTCTGCGTTTTAAGTTTTTTCCCTCCACCGGGACGGACGTGGGAGTGAAGTGAAGAGAGAGTATGCAAGAGGACACGGAGAGGGAGGCCTTGCTTTTGTCCGGTTCGCTGCTTCAAAGTTTCAGAGTTGGCAAGCTGGTTTCATTCTGCTTTTTTATTGATTTCTCTCTGCCGCTCCTGATCTCCGACAGGCTCTGTTTACTGCTGATTTCAGTGTTGGCACTGTTGGGTCTAATCACGGCTCCAGAGAATCCAGTATCCCTCTCCGCGTGGGTAGATTTTTGTTTGTCGGTGACAAGTGTAGGGAGAGCAAGAATCCAGGAGTGGAATGTGAGTGCGATTAGTGAGGACTGGACTGTCACTGTGGAGAGATGAGAACTTTATACGTGACCGCAAAATTTCGGTGGGAGTAGTTCGGGAGCTGGCTGTGGAACCCATATGACAGTATGTTCTTTTGCACCTCTTTTCAACGGTCCCCGTAGGTTTGAGAAATGCATCTTCTTGCTTGCTTATCCAGGCTTTGTTTACTTCTCCGGTATTTTCATCTCTGAAAGATGTGGAGATATGTGGGGATTTGGTGTTTACCAAATACTCTCAAATCCCCTCAAATACTCTTTCATAAAAATACTCTACCATGATGCAGTTTTTAGTCTAGCCAAAAATACACTAGAGTGGAGGAGATTTGTGGGGATGTCCCGAGATTATCCTCTCAAAACCAGGACTAGTAAACAATCTATGGGGGAAATTCTGGGATATAAAATAATCTCCTTCCATCCCCTCATATATCCTAGAAGTAAACAAGGTCCCAATGTGCTCGAGATATGGTGCTGCCTAACAAGCAACATTCAATGATACATCATCCCAATTTCTTTCCTTTTCTTGTGAAAGTCTTCAAGCTCGTCCTTTACATTTTTGCACAAACGTTCACAAAGCGTGTGCGTTTGCCGGAGTCCCGTCAGCTGTAATTTACTTTCTTCATTGGTGTTGCTAAGTATTACTTCCTTCGATTGGTAATAAGTGTTGATGATTTTTATACTAATTTAATATAAAATTTATACTAAGTCGTCGAGACTTATTTCTGATCGGAGGGAGTAGTATTATCCTTAAATAGGTACTGCGGTCGCATCCAAGACATCAGATGTTAGTCGGTTGTAGCATAGATCAATGTGTACTAACAAAAGGTATTCAGCACTAATGGACTATAACATCCACGGAGTTATAACAAATTCGAAGTATCCGTTATGTATTCCATCACAACCTCAAAATCATTGTTATGATATACATAACATAGTTGGTAATCAGTTCCAGCTATTAATAGTAAATAAAAAAGATTGCATAGGTGGTCATACAACCAGACCTTACAATACATTATATCAATACGCAGCGGAATAACACTTCGGGACCATATCGTCAAGCTTCAACCGCACAGTCAAAGCCGATAGTAGGAAACGAGCCTAATTCGCAAAGTCGTCCAAGAGTCCTTCTTTATTGATCTTTCTCCTTCAAGTCTGGCCAAGTTAATAGTCAGGGACAGAGCCATGAGTACATTGCATGAACTCGCAAACTATCTTATAGATAAATGAAACAAGAAATGCATGGCTCATATAGTGGTCTAAGCTCTAAGTTTATTTGCGTAAAGCTATTTTTTTTTCCCAAGAAAATTCTTTAAGAGGTAAGAAAACATTTAATTCTCTAAGTTGAATCCTGGATAGAACCTCCAAGTGTTGGTCCTATTCATGAGTCAAGTCAAGATCATTCACAAGTGTCATAGTTCCTTTCATGTATGTCAAAAAGACTTGACAAAGGTTAAGTACCGCTAACCCAACTGTCCATGACTGCGGACGTGGCTATTCGAATAGTTTTAAAACCTCTGCAGAGGGATACACTTTACCCATAAGATTCAATACATATGCCGGGAATAATCCACGGATCGTCATACACAAGTATGCGAGGTTCAGATGATCAAACAAAATCTTTCACTTCCCTACTCTAGTATAGGATCCTTCCTAAGAGTCCAGATACGGAATCACTAGTACAGAAAAAGTTATCCCTGGCGCACCAAAATGGCTTATCCCTGGCGCATTTTGGTTCACCAGCGACCTACATGCCGGCGGTAATGCTTACCGCTGGCAAATTTTACAGTTCGACGGGGATAAAAAAATTATCGCTGGCCCATTTGGTATGTGCGTTGGGGATAACATTTTATCCCTGGCGAACTAGTAATAGATGCGCCGGGGATAAAATTTTGAAAAATCCAAAAAAAATCAAAAAAAATCCAAAATATTTTAAAATTATAAAAACCGAAATAATATGAAAAACTATGCATATATGATTTTTTTGACCACCGAAACGGCGACTTCCCACTCGATCACCCATCCTCAAAGTGCTCTGAGCCTAGCACGCTTAACTTCCAAGTTCCATTGGCATGAGCTATCCCTACACATGTTATACTACTCCCTCCGATCCATAATACTCTTCGCTATTGTAGATGTATCTAGACACATTTTAGTGGTAGATACATCTGTATTAGTGAAGAGTAATATGAGTCGGAGGGAGTATTACCCTTTCAATCTAAACATATATATGGTGCCTACACAACTCGCTTCCTGGTAAATCCGAATTTACCGGCCGTCGGATCGTTTCTCAGAGCGAATCCAAGCCGTCTGTTCCTTTTCACCGCGTCCGTATAAAAGGGCTCCCCGGTGAAAACCCTACCCAATCCGCGCCCGCGCAGGTCCGTCTCCTCCTCCTTCCTCCGCTCGCGCCGCCGCCACAGACCCGCTCGACCGACCCATCGCCCCCAGCGCCTCTCCGGCGAGCCACCGCCATGCGCCAGAAGCACCGATGAGGAGGGAAACCGCGCATGTCCCCTGCTCGGGCCGCCGCCGCCGCTGAAGCGCAAACGCGGGGATGGCGCGGGGATGAGGCGCCGGCGCGGGGACTGCGCGGGGATGAGGCGGGATGGTGCTGCCGCGGCTAGGGAGGTGCAGGGCGGCAGCGAGCCCACAGCGGGCAGCTCGGCTCTGTCTCCTCCACGCCCGTTCGTCGCCATGGATGGGAGAGGATGCGTCGGCCGCCGCTCGTCTCGCCTCCTCCAACCGGCTGTCGGATCGTTTCTCAGAGCGAATCCAAGCCGTCTGTTCCTTTTCACTGCGTCCGTATAAAAGGGCTCCCCGGTGAAAACCCTACCCAATCCGCGCCCGCGCAGGTCCGTCTCCTCCTCCTTCCTCTGCTCGCGCCGCCGCCACAGACCCGCTCGACCGACCCATCGCCCCCAGCGCCTCTCCGGCGAGCCGCCGCCACGCGCCAGAAGCACCGGCGAGGAGGAAAACCGCGCATGTCCCCTGCTCGGGCCGCCGCCGCTGAAGCGCAGACGCGGGGATGGTGCGGGGATGAGGCGTCAGCGCGGGGACTGCGCGGGGATGAGGCGGGATGGTGCTGCCGCGGCTAGGGAGGTGCAGGGCGGCAGCGAGCCCACGGCGGGCAGCTCGGCTCTGTCTCCTCCACGCCCGTTCGTCGCCATGGATGGGAGAGGATGCGTCGGCCGCCGCTCGTCTCGCCTCCTCCAACCCTGGCAATGGCTTCCTGAGCCCCACCACCTCCAACCGCGTGCCTCCTCTGCTCTGAATGTGGTCAGCTTGAACTCATCCGCCCCTCTCCCCATGCTTTATGTGGTCGAACAGATCTTGGTTGGTTAGAGCATCCCAGATTCTTTCCCAGGTTGCATTTGCTTCGCTTAATATTCCTATTAATTTTGTGATTTAGATAAAGTTTTTAGGTTGCTTTTTGTAAATGTTGCTGGACAGACAATTTATTTGGATTTTCAGCTTGCCTACATGTAACCGTATGCAGGATATAGGCATAGTTTTTGAAGTAATATTGATTTCCTTAGATGATGAAATCTTTGACATTGCAAGTCATCCTATGTTACTCTAGAACTAGCTAGATCTAAAATATCATAGAAATAGCATTTCTTCATAGTTATTACAGTAGCAGACATTATTTTTTGTTCTCTCCTTTTATCTGATTATGTTGTCAAAATAAGAATCACCGATTACTTTTGTGATGGTATGGCATTATTTTGAAGGCAACTGTTTGTTACATGTAGGTGTTCGTTTTGCTGACATTTATTGCTCGCTGGGTGGCTTTGGGCTCACAGGTTAGTGTCTCTTTCATTTCTTCAATTATTGTTTTGTTCAAAAGTGGCTTTATATGTATGCTGAGAGTGTCCATCGATCGTGATGCTACTCTAGAATTTTAAAATCAGTAGCCATGATGTATATTTAGATTTCCTATGATTTCACATATTATGCTTAAATCTGATACGAGTTATGTAAGGGCTCACGTGGAAATATTGAATTCAGCATTGTTTAAAAACAGCAGATTCAGTTTATGGAAGTTGAGGCACAAATAGAGAAATAGATTGCAATTGGTGTTGATAGCTCATATTCAGATTTCTATGATTTGAGCCAAAGATTATGCGAGGTGGCTTTTGAGAGTTTTTAGGTTAACTTTCTGCTGATCAAACCACAAATGGGTCTAATTAAGTTTATTGTTGAGATCTCATATTTGATTTTCTAAAGGTCGAATCACGGATTACGGGAGTTGGTTTCTAATATCTGGGATGTGATTTAGTGTCTCCCTTTGGTTGCTTTCTAATATCTGGGCTGTGATTTTATTGTCCAATAAAAAATTCTGATTTTAGTTGCGCATTCTCATGCCTCATTTCAATGATGTGCGGCTCTGTTTGACGCCGGATCCGGTGGTAAACCCGATCGTCACTTTTGTCCTTCTCCTTGCTGTGAGATCAATGGATGTGAGTCGTCTTCCTCTGCCCTTTTTCCTGCAGGTTCCATCAAATTGAAGAAGCACAACGCCACCACAAATGGACCAGGACGTCAGCTCGGGTGAGGTGCTGCTGATTGTCCCTTCTCCTACCACATTTATTTTCGGTCGATGAACTTACATTTGGTTATGCCCCTGCTGCTGTATAGGCCACTGCCTCTTTCTTTCTCTCTTCAATTTAATTTTTCTTACAATTATATGATTTAGATTGGATTACAAATCTAATGGGTGTTTCTGTGGATATTCTACATGTATACTCTAATATTTCTCAATTTCTGAGTTTTCAAGTTGCTTGTGCTGAACATTCGGTTGAGTGTAATGTTCAATTCATGTATTTGCAGATTTACTACTGAAGGTTTGTTGCTCTAATTTCTCTTCAAGCTGCCAATTATATGTGAACGCTTCGTTATTCTTTAAATTTGACTGAAAGTATCATAAGCATCTTGTGACTTGCAGCTAAATAGATTATTGCATTTTATCTAAAATGGGCTCATGTGTTTGAGCTTTGTCCATAGGAAGCTTATCTATTATTATCCTTCTGTGCTTGTGCTACTCAACACAAAATTATTAAGTTTTGTTACTGTAATATGCTCCCCTATGTCGCTCTGTTTATTGTTTCATGTGATTTCTCCTAATTTCATCCAAACAACATCGTTTCATAAATCTCAAGAAACATATTACTTCCTCTGTTTTATAACATAAGTCTTTGCTAAAATGTCTTATATTATAGAGCAAAGTGATATAATAGTGACACTTAAATTTTCTCCTAATGTAATCCACACAATCAAGACTGACACTAGCACGATTTGTTTTGCCGTTATTAGGTTGATTCGATTGTGGATTTTGCCTAAATCGTTTGGGCTCTAGAGGTATGTAATTTTCTATTTTATATTTTTTATAGAGCCAGCGAAACTATTCTTTTGCTATTACCTATACTCTGTAGAAGTGTCTATGGTAATTATTATATGTATTAATTCTTCTCCGAAATTGTTTTTCGTAGTATTCTATCAGTTCCTTATTTCTCATAGGGTCTTGGATCGTGCAATGTTCATATCATTATTTTAATAACGAGGTGTTTGTTCCAGTATTGGATCGTGCAAAATTACGTTGATAAATGGGTGTTATTGATAATAGATCGGTCAGTCTCTTTGTCTGGTGAAGGAACAGTTTGGATCCTTAGTATGCTTGAAAGTTCCGCTAAATTCTTTCTTGCCTGTCTGATTTCTTCTAACTGCAATGCTATGTTGCAGTATGAGGTTTTATTTACTACTCTCAGGCTCTGTGCTGGGAACTAAGGTACTATCTCGAGCTAATTGGCAAGAACTATTTATGAAGTCGAGTTATGTCCTGTGTTAGTTATGGTTCAGGGGAACCATAACATTTTTTCCTGGCCTCTATCCATCCCCTGTTTTCATTTTCTAGCTTGTGGTACCTCTACACGTGTGCCAGCTACATGAGATTTACGATCTTCCATTATTCTGTCAATGTAAAAGTTATATTTTGTAATTGTGTTTATCTTAGAAACATAAACCCAATGATCCCATTTTTCTTGCTATAATAATAAATACATCAAGCTGTTTCAATTTGAAAGATTATTTCTTTTCAACCAGTTTATAAGACGGCTTGCATCAATTCTGAGAAATAGTTAACACAATATATGTTAAATTATATAAACTATTTTCTTACTTTCTCTCAATATTATTTTATTAATATCATGTCCCTTATATCCATATACCATAAGGTTTTGACAATGCCTTAGATCTGTACAGATGTAAACATAGCTATGCATGCTTTTAAGGTATGGATCTGTAAGACAGAATTTTGTGGTTGACCACAGGTGCTTTGTAGTGTTTTGTTTGTCCAACTTTACATGATTGTAGTTGATCAATTCTGAAGTGGCAAATGAAGAGGCTGAACAAAAACTACCAAGACACAATCAGAAAATGTTTTCTTCTGTTGGCAGAGGTACTGTCATAACTCTTATCCATTTATGTATTCTTCTTTTCACTGCCATTTGAATCTCATATCAACTGAGACCCCTTTCTCTGATCTCCTTGATGCCATTGTAGAGTGTAGCAAAGGGTCATGTGCTTCCTGGTCCTATTTTGTCTTAGCACAGCTATGCTAGAGCGAGAGAGGATATTCATGAAAGATTACAGAAATAGGAAGAGCTCTGGGAGTGCAACAGGATAAAATAGATAGTTTAGAAATATCTGGGATACATGATACTTCTGATGCCATAACCAAAGATAATTCACACCTTAGGTCATTAATCTCTAACAGATAGTGAGGCCCCAGCTGCCATTAGTTATTAGTCATTTGATTTACGCCTTACATGCATGGACTCTCGCTACCTTTTATCCTATTTGCATCGTGCTATAAACTTTAGATGTAGTAATTGCTAGATTATGCTACTAGAAGTGATGGTTTATTGGGTCCTGCAAGAGTTTAAAACTTAGTCAGGTATTTTTATCCTATTCCTATGAAGTTGCACAATTTAATATGCAGAAAAGTAAGTTAGATGGGAACCATGGCTAATAACTCTCATCAATGTGTTTATCGATCCTAAGTACTGTAAGACAACAGTTACTTTCTATCAGGATGTGTGCTCAACTTATTATATCGCAATTCCCAACAAGGAATCATTCATGGACCTGTCTACGTATCGCATGCGCGATACCTGGTAGGTTTCATCGCACACAAAAAGGAGGCAGCTAGCGACACGGATGCTTGATGGTCCTGCCGAGCGCACCATCGGACAACACAGCCTCATGTATGCGCATATCGCCCACCTCCCGCTTCCGTTGGTCCTGGCAGCCGGAAAAGCTCCGCGTGCCGCCTCCGTCCCGAAACCCACCCGCCTCTGCCTCCTCCTTGTAGTCCCTCAGCCGCTGCCCCTAGCATATGCGCGTCCCATGGCCACCCTCCTCCGACACTCCTTGTGCTCCAGGCGGCGCCGCCCCCATCTGCGGCTGCAACGTCAGGTTACCTCGGCGTCTCGACTCCGCCTCCACCCCGCGCTGCCTGGACTGCCGTGCCTCCACGCGCGCGCGCTGCCGGGAGGTCCCCCGACTCCACCCCGTGACGACAGGAGGTCCTGGCCTCGACCCCGCGTCGCCGGACGCCGAGAGATCTCCTCATGCGTGCTCCTGGGACACCGCACGCCGTAATACTGAGTTGGAGATCAGCTTGCGGCGATCCTGTACCAAAGTCAGAGAAGGCGACCTACACGCCGGCGATTGGGGAATACACGGATCAGTCTGGAGCGTGAACGGCGAGGAACTCATGTCACTGCTGCTCGACGGCGGCCTGGTTCATTTTGGCGTCGGCGAGAGCATTGTCGGGGAGCTGACGGACGCGCCAAAGGACAGCTCGCTCACGGATGCACTCCGGCGGTGCCCAGGCCTGGCGATGCTACTGCAAAAGAGAAGTTGTTTAATTTTGTTAGATTGTTGCCTAAAAATTCACAATAATTGCTACATTTGGCCTATTTGTTGCCTAATAACATCCTATGTTGTTACTATTTATGCTAAATAGTGCATAACATCACATAATAGTTGCAATGAAATTATCACATAATTATTGCTTAACTTTATAATAAAGATGCAATATCATAAAGAACTAAGTACAGCTTTACAATTCAAAACAAAACTTCATAAACATTGGTGGACAAATTTAACAGCAGTGTGAGCAACTTCACAATAACATTAGAGAAGTCACAAAAATCGGGTGGCCCGACATTCTCGCTTCCGCTTCATCGACCCCCACTTCCGTGGTTGCTTGTGGGATGCTCCCCTACATATGCATTTTGACATCCCACGGCTTCGGCAGATCGCTTAGCCTCGTTCATCTTCGGCGCTTATCAACATCGGCATGCAATTTTATAACAATAGTAGGCGACTTATCAATATTGGTACGGAACTTCACAGCTGTCGTATGCAACTTCATAACGGCGGTGGGCAACTTGACAAAAGTGGTGGCCAACTTAACAAACAATACCGACAACTTCGGAAAACAGGCAGACAACTTCACATCAATCATCAATAGAGCACTTTGACGGTATGAAAATTTAAAAGATAATTGGGCAATTTTGGTAGGCGACTTCACAACATCAGGTAGCACTTTATCAATATTGGCCGACAACTTCACAACAACATTATGAAATTTCACAACATCGAGTAGCAACTTAAAGCAATTTCACAACAATAGTGGCTAGTGATACATTAAAAAACGGTGACAAAGTCACTTCCATCCTTCCATGTCGCCAACCTGCTCGATAACTCCATAATGTTACTTATGGGGTCGTGAGTTAGGCACCTTTCCAAAATGGTAGACAATTTCAATGGTGGGCAACTTTATTGTAGCGGCATACAACTTCAAAACAATACAACTCCATATCAATCCTAGGCAACTTCGTTGCAGCTATAGGCAACTTCAATGCAGCGGTAGGCAGCTTCATGAAGCGGTCTGTAACTTTATTATAGCACTAGCTAGGCAATCTCACACCACGATAGGCAACTTCGTAGCAACATTTCTCAACTTAGTGTAGTTGTAGGCAACTTTGCAATAATTAAAGGCAACTTCGCAACACTAGTCGCAAAAAATATAGCGGTAGCAAACTTTGCTATGACAGGTAGGAATTTAAGGGACAACGATAACATCTTAGAAACTTGGTAACATGCAACTTTGCAGTATATGTAGGCAAATTATATGTGCTTTTTAGGCAAAAGTTTCGTAGAATAATAGATGGAAAAATTTGCAAAATCCCAAAATAGCTTTAAATCACAATACAACACAAAACTTGTAGCCTGTTTTGCAAAAAAACCTATGAATTCAGGGGTCTTCAAGCAAGATGACCAAAAGAGATAACCGCGCCGCCGAATCCTCCCTCGCCGGCGCATCTCCCTGCCGTCGTCCAGTAAGGCTTTTATCAATTATGCTCCACACATCAACCATATACTTCACATTAATAAACAAAAAAGATAAAAATGCTGAGACACCACGCAATCTAGTTAGCATCAAATAAACCTTTACAATAAAAGAAAGCAATATCACAACAATATTAGGCAACTTTGAACTATTTGGCAGAAAAAAATAAAAAAATAAAGCAACTATTGTTTACAGACGAATGAAATTGGTAGAATTAAGCAACTAACTTGTTAAGCTTGGCAATTATCCCACCAAAAAGACAGCAGAGGCCCATCTACAACTACTCATCTTTTATCCTCTCTCTCCCCATCTACAACAGAGGCCCATGTGCAATCCTGGTCATCCTCCCAGCCTACCAGGCAACCAAGACACGTGTGGTAGGCAACTTTCACAGCTCCAGCTCCAACTCATGTGCAATTTTAGGCAACAATGGTAGGTAACTTTCACAGCTCCAGCTCCAGTAGGCAAACTTCATAACCATGATAGGCAACTTCAAATGGTGTTAACTGGTTATGCATTGAAATGTGGCCACACATGTAGCTCTAGTTCGTTGAACGAACCCATAATCCATTTCAAGACGATATGGTTTTGCTTGGATACATGTTCCCGAGCATAGCAAACCAGGCTTCGCCACCAACGAGGCCCACATCCAATACCCATGTATTGGTGCATCTCCCATTTTTCGCCGCCATTGTGCCCCCTCCCCCACCCATTTGATGTTTTTGGAGTCGGCGACACCTCTTACCGAAAAGAGGATAATCAACTTCGCAACAGTGGTTAGAAAAATTATGCAAAGGTGGATAGACGACTTCACAACAATACTAGACATTTTAATTTAATAGTAGATAATTTCATAATAATAGTAGTACTAGGCAACTTTAAAAAGCGAAATACAATATCACAACGGCGGTTGGCAATTCACAACAAATAAAATTAACTTAGAAACTTCACGGGCTCACGTCGGTAATAGACAACTTCGTATCAAAGATAGGTAACTCCACACCAACAATTGGCAAATTTATAGAATTGGTAGACAACTTTACATCAAAGATATATAGGCACCTGCTATATGATGTTAGGCGCGCAACAAATTAGTAGAATTGAGCAAATAATTTGTATGATCAGGCAACAATTATGCATCTAGTATCGGCCATGCGGTATCCGGCAACCTCCATAGCGCAGCCAAAAAAGGAGCTTGCGCGCGTACGCTCACTGTCCCCAACAGCTCCCGACCGGCCAAGGCCATCTTTGTCGGGGTGCCCGCCCATGCCTGTCGCCGGCCAAAGCCCCGCGGACGGTCCTCCGATCCTGGTCCTCAGCGCGTCGCCGCGTGCCACTTACGTCAAAGATTTCTCCAGCAAAGCTACCGGCGTTGAAGACCTCCAGGTTACACCTATCGCAGCCCCTAGCTCCCAATCGTCGGCTCCCCCGAGCGTCCGCCACAGCCCCTGCGCCACCATCGCTACAGGGCGATCCTAACGCGGATCTTGAGCACCTACGGTCGACCAGCGTCCGGAGTCATAAGGAGCTTTCGAGTTCCTGGGGGGCGGCGACGCGCGACCCAGTGACGTCGGCGTCGGCAGCGGAGCGCGACCCCCATGTACCTCCTCCAGCGAGCTCGAGCACCGCTGGTCCTCTTGCTCCGCGCGTGGCCTGCTATACTCATCGGCAGGACCAGGTCGGCACGGGGAGAAATCGAGATGGCGGCGCGTGGAGGTTCCAAGCGTCGTGTTGGTTGCGAGATCAATGGCTGGACCAAATCGGCACAGGGATCCGCCATGGAGGCGAGGGTCAGAGCGCGGCAGAGGATCTCATCGGTGGGGGCCAAGCAACAGCAGCTAGCAAGGTTGACCGGCGGTAGCAAAGGCAGAGCTGGCCAGCCGTCGGTGGTGCGCCGGGGGAGAGGATGGTCGGGAGGTAGCGTCTAGATAACTTGGCACAGAGCGACCAGCGATATGCGCGTGCGAACCGTGTGGTCGTGGAGAGTGCGACGAGAAGTTGTGTTTGTCGCAGCTGCGTCGGGAAGCATTTGGGATCATTCATATCAATCACAATTCTGGGGCGTAGCAACTGAGGTGGCAGGGCAGCAGTCAGGATATACAATATGTAATGGTAAAACTGGAAGATGCAAGACAACGAACCTGGAAGAAGCCCCAGTCTTGATAGAGTGTGTGGAGGTGTGCAGACTCCTCTCCCTGGTCCTCCATCAGGAGATCTGGACCTTGCCATCGCCAGCAACCACACCCACCACCGCTTCTGGCCGGAGGTACCGTGGCAGCACGTGGGCTTCGTCGGTGGCCGCCACCATGTCATGCATATTCGGGACGGTGAGGGATTCCATCCCTTGGTTATGCCCCTCTTGAGATGTACTAGTTCCTAAGATAGCCCAGTCTTCTGTACATATCATGTATTTTGGCATATGGAGATGATAGTGAGGCATCCAATAATTTAGTGCCTGTTTGGATGATAGCCATGTGCTGCCCAGCCTTGTTTTGGCACTGACTCACGGCGTGGGCAACCGTTTGGATCGGAGCAAAATTCCTGGATTTGCGCCAATTTTTTGGCTGAGCGTTCAGTTTTTGCGCCCATGACCTGGCGCACTGGCGATAGCGAAAACATTCACCGAAAAATTGGCGAGCCCTGATTTGGCGGGACAACTACGGGCGCTATCCAAACAGGCCCTTAGTGTTCAAAAATCAAACTTATTTACAATTATATAATACTGTCAATCTCCATTTTTTGGTTCTTTTCATTCAAGGAATAAATGAACTTCAGTTCTCTCTATAAGATGAGATCTCACTGGATAGACAGAAATTCAGTAATATGGTAGAGCTAGCTCATGGCCTCAATGGGCCAACAACTCATTACCCAGTTTGTAAAAGACATCAAACACATAGACGGATTAATAGTGGACAGGCTTTAAGAAATCCATCAACTATTATCACGGGACATTATGTTTCCACACCCATACATGGTTCCAAGCAAATACTAGAACTACAAGATATGTTTGAAAATTTCAGTTATGTGCTCTAATATATGTGGCTATCAGAAACACATGCCTTTATCTGAGTCAATCATGTTTAGGAAATAGGAACGGACTAGATATTTATTCATTTTTTGGTATGCGTAGGACAATTTTTTTATCATTTGTCAAAATTGGACCAAAACTAAGCCACTTTTTTGTATGAATTACTATCTCAGAATAAATATGTTTTGATTTGTTTAGCAATGGAGGCACCACAAAGTTAACTTACTCCATTTAAGTATTTTCTAATTTGTGTAAGTGTTTTAAGCTTCCGTATTTTTCTTGCTTCCGTTTTTTCTAATAGTACCCTGGACGACGGTTTACTTTCTTCAATTGATTTTTCATGATACATTTTTTTGTTCAAGAAATGGGCACGGAAACGAAAAATACGTACCTATCTTTTGGATTTTTTGTTCCCATCCTCCTGATGCTATTAAGAACATAGAGATAGATGGTTGCGTTTGTTGTTTCCTTTTGCATCCCTTGTGATACTGTATATAAGGTTGTTCAGGTAAACCGAACCCACAATTACAATCTTCCCTAGAATTGTCTTACAGTCTTTGGCATTTTCTGCAATGTTCTTAAACATTTTGTTATTAGTAACGATTGATGCTCTAATTATAAGTGGTGTGTTCTTACTATGCTCTATGTTTTTCATAAAAATAGATAGTGTCCTAAACCTGCATTACCAGTTCTCCTTTATTTTTAAGTTATTCCTTGATTAGATATTTTCACCTACCTAGGTTGTATAATAAACCAATAAGCTCCCTAATTTGGCCATGACGAAGGTGTGTTATTGTTGTTTTGGCCAATTTTACAGGACCAGGATAAGCTCTACTATTCCATGGCACTGAACGGACAAATTGCAAGAGACATTACTAAGTGTAGGTGTAGACCTTACGTATGGAAGAGCAATGTGATTTTCTTTAATCTATAAGTTTCACTGCTATTTGTATAATGCTTAACATAATGTTCAATATGGTTCTTTATTTGATTTTGCAAAGACACATTATTTTTTATTCAACTTGAAACAAAGTAACCTTGACCAATGTTTTTTTCTGCCTTTTGCTTATCTGTTGGAGAGATTATTCCTTCCCTTGAGGAGGACTTTGGTTGAAATAACTAAAGATCTTTGGTGCCCCATCGGTTTGGTGCATGTTTTTATTTTGAAAATGCATAAAATTTCTACAAGGTACTATAGTTTATAGAAGTTACTTTGTAAAAACCAAAGAAATGTATTACCATAGTTATTTTTATCATTGTTATACAAAAATAAACATTGACACATGCTCCACGGGATCGTGCGCCAAGGCGCACCCCTAAATCTAGTCCTTATAGGTCTTATGTGTGTGAGTGTGAGAGTGAGTGTGTATGTGAGTGTGTGAGTGTGCGTGCGTGAGTATGTGTGTGTGCGTGCGTGAGTATGTGTGTGTGCGTGCATGAGTATGTGTGTGTGCAAAAATCTCAAATAATCTAAAAAAATCTCAAAAAATTAAAAAACTCAGATAATTCAAAAAATCACAAAACATTTAGAAATCCCGAAAATCTCAAAAAATCCCACGTAAATGATAAAGAATCCAAAAAATCTTAAAATATTTTAAAAATCCATAAAATCTTAAAATTTCATAAAACTAAAAGTGCAAAAAAGTCCATTTTCTCTTTTGAATTTGAGGAATCTAAAAATTGTCCAAACGACCGTATGTTGTTAAATTTGGATGTAAAATTTTGTTCTGATACTTTTTCATATAAAAAACTTTTCAATCCAACGTCGTATGCAAAAGTTATCGTCGTTTTACTGTGGCATAACGTTTTTTTTGCAAAATATATCAAAATTCAAGTTTTTAATTTTTCGTATCAAGTAGAACATATAATTTATGGAAATCTTGAAGTGGACCATTATCCCTGGCACATTAGGCAAGGTGCGCCGGGGTAGCCCCCTTATCCCCGACACATAAGGCATCCGTTCGCCGACGGTATTTTTTAAAATTCGAATTTCATTCTTCAAATTTTAAATTATTATCCCCGTCGCACAGGCTCTCAATTCGCCAGCGATATACCCCTTTATCCTCGGCGCATCTCTAGTGTATTCGTCGGGGGTAACGGTGAATAGGGGCCGGCCTTCCCGAGGTGGCCCTGGTTGGTCTTATCGCTGGCGAATAATGGACACATGCGCAGGCGGTAATTGGGTTATCACCGGCGAAGTTGACAAAATGCGCCGGCGGTAATGAAGTATCACCGGCGAACATAAAAAAAAATGCGCCAATGCTATTATTACCACCGGCGAATAGATTTATTATGCGCCGGCGATAGTGATGCTGGCTATAAGCAAATATCTACTAGTGAATGACACTCATAATTTTTCTGGCTACATGGTCCTGCATTCTGTACTCCCATAGTCTGTGGCATTCTCCATCACAGCTATGGCAAATATCGACATTCTTCAGATGATCAAACGACATTTCACTTGATTGGTGTAAAAAGACAAAACATGTACCTAAAATATTATATTTTTAGCACTAAAATTTGTCTTTTTTATGTAGGCTAAGTGACAAGTCAATTTTTAGCGAAACGACTTTATGCACACGTAACATGTGAAGATGTACGTGCAAATTCTTTGTTTACTTTTTATAACATTTTAAAATATATCAAATATTGTATTTAAATAATGAGAGCATATACATCTAGAAGCCAAAACACCACTCCTCTCAATCGCTGGCCGACGTGGTCGGCCGTAGCACAGTCCGGTGCGTACTAACAGAAAGGTACTGGGACTAATGGACACAGTAGCTCTGCCATAACTAGCACTTGACTAAGTACTACAATCGTGCGTGCATGCGTTGAAACTTACCTGCTACGTTATAGTATATTGGTGCCTCCAGACTCCAGTACTAGGCAAGTCGAGGCCGTGCAGAGACGGCGATTTATCACCCTGTCCGTCAAAATTTTGCGTTTCCTTTCGGGTCGATATGTTTGCATAAATAGCACGTGGACGGCTGATGTCTATGCACACGTCTGTTCTTGTAGACAGTGTTGAGCCTCCAAGTACAGAGGTTTGTAGAACAGCAGTAAGTTTTCTTTAAGTGGATCATCCAAGGTTCGAACTCAGGGAGGAGGAGATCAAAGCTACCCTCTCAAGCAACCCTGCAATTACGATACAAGAAATCTCTTGTGTCCCAACACACCCAATACACTTATCAGATATATAGGTGCACTAGTTCGGCGAAGAGATAATAAAATACAAGTAATATGGATAATTATAAGTAGTAAATGCAATCTGAAATAAATATCACTGCGAGTAAACATGTAACAAAACTGAATGTAAATGGTGTTTCAATGCTTGGAAACAAGACCTAGGGATCATACTTTCACTAGTGGACACTCTCAACAAAGATAACATAATTGAACACATAAATACTAACTTCACTATGCCACTCTAAACTATTCTCCAATGGATAACAAACACTAGTCATGTGTAGGGCTACGAAACACTTCTCAAAGTTCGCATTTCCCAAACTAGATTGCCCCACACTATAACCTTGAGCGCACTAGATGGTTCCAACAAACACCAACAATTCATAGAGATACTAGCCAAAGAGACACACATAATGCGCACACTGTCACCTTCATATCATGATATAAGGTGTCTCCAGAGTTTACAATAATAAAACACGGGAGTAGCATAATATATGAAGAATAGCATCTACCAATTCAACTAGATACAAAGCTCACGATCACATATAGATCACATCATGGGAGAAAGAGATGAACCACACAGCTACCGGTAGAGCCCTCACCCCTGGGGGAGAACTACTCCCTCCTCGTCATAGGAGACAACAACATTGGTGGAGATGGCGGTGAAGTCGATGGAGACGGCAGTGGAGGCGACGTCGTCGATGGAGATGGCTCCGGGGCACTTACCCATCCCGGCAGGGTGCTGGAACAGAGACTTTTGTCCCCCAAAATTCGTTGGTGGCGGCGGCTGGGCTGCGGGACTTCTTCTGGAAAATTGCCGATTGATCTAGGGTTTTCCGTCAAAAGGCTTTATATAGGCGAAGAGGCGGCGTCGGGAAGTGTACTAGGGGGGGGCTCACCCCCTGGTGGCGCGGCCAGGAGGGGGGCGCGCCACCCCCTGGTGTGGTGGCCCTCTGGACCCCCTTCGGCTCTCCTTCGGTCTTCGTCCTTCGTACGAGAAAAATAGGAGTTTCGGCTTTTGTTTCGTCCAATTCTGAGAATATTTCCTGTGTTGCTTTTCTGAAACACAAAAACAGCAGAAAATAGGGAACTGACACTGTGGCATCTCGTCAATAGGTTAGTTCCGGAAAACGCATAAAAACACCACGAAGTGTAACAAAACACAAAGCAAATGGTGTATAAACAAGCATAGAGGATCAAAAATTATAGATACGTTTGAGACGTATCAACGGTGTATTAACGTAGTGGTGACCGTTGCCCATAAATCCCGGTAACCGTTGCTGATGGAAGTGCACTGCTGCTGTACATATTTTTCTATAGACCGTTAAATACTTCACTACCGTATTGAACAACCTCAGTGTATACACGCTTCTGTCAGCTGTAATTTACTTTCTTCATTAGCATTGCTAAATATATTACTCCCTTGACCCATATTACTCTTCGCTAATACAGATGTACCTACTACTAAAATGTGTCTAAAAACATTTATATTAACGAATAGTAATATGGGTCGGAGGGAGTAGTATTATTCTTAAAGTATATTTTGCGGTCGCATCCAAGGCATCAGGTGTTGGTCGGCATGGCCGGTTGTGGCACAGTTCAGTGTGTACTTTCACTCAAGGCTAAACTGGACACAACAGCTCTATCATAACAAACGCTTAATTAAACACTACCTAATCTATTCATATTTGTAAGACGCAGAACGTAAGCATGCTCGTGTTCGGTCAGGGTATCGACATATCACTATTTTCTAATTAAGCCCGGTTTAGATAGGTATGTCGCGTGTCGGTCGCCATCTCCATCAACATTCTCTGTCAACAAACTCTATCACCCACATGCATCTCCCTCGTCACTCCTCTCGCCTTGCTTGCCGGTCCCTATACCAGCTTTCATGCAGTGTTCGCCAACCACGCTGCCAGAAAAGATATATTTTTATCGAGTGTGATCAGATCACTGACGGGGCTACATGTAAGCCAAGGGGGGGCCACCGCGCCCTCCTCCGTCCCCTGGATTCGGGAAAATATCTGAAGATTCTTTTTTAGGTAATAGTATGAGAACAAAAACTTACTTGCATCCCCCTCCCCCTAAACTCACATATTTTCTACATAGCCCTCGCACAATGCTAGGCTAGCTCCACCACCGCGCAATATCATCAACAAAAAAGGAGTTTGCTTGAGATATGTTGTTGCCTAACAAGTGACATTCAATGATATATCATCTCAGTTCCATTCCTTTTTTTGCGGTGTATGGGGATCTTCAATTTCAAGCGTATTTGCACAGAAGTTGCAGGGTGGTTGGGAGAATGCAGATAGATCCGCTCACCTCTTTGCGCAACTGAAAGTGTGCGTGTTGCATGAGCGCGTGTCGGCGCTTCGTTTATAGTATCCGTAACCTTTCCCCTCCAACCTCCCGTCAGTTGTAATTTCCTTTCTTCACCATCGTTGCTAGTAGAACCTATGTTCCTAATATACTTCCTCTATTCACTGATGTAAGAATTTTTAGATATTTTAAATTGACTAAATACAGATTAAAATGAATTGATCGATTCACAAAAATGCATCCAACACATGCATGCATTTACAAAAAAGCTAAAAGGTCTTACGCTAGTAAATGAAGATAGTATCCAGCAATGATAGTATATTAACGTTAAAAAGATTTGTGGCCACATCAAGGCATCACGTGCTAGTGGACATGGTCGGCCTCGGCCGTGGCACAGTCCGGTAACATAAAGGTACATGGGATGGACACAATAGCTTTGCCATAACTAACGTTAAACTAAGTACTCCCTCCGACCCATATTACTTTTCAGTAATACGGATTACATCAGAGTAATATGAATCGGAGGGAGTACTGCAACAATGTGTGCATGTATGCTTTGAAACTTACCTGCTATGTTATACATTGATGCCTCCTGTACTAGGCAAATCGAGGCCGTGCAGAGACGGCGATTTAATTATCACCCTGTCCCTGTCCCTGTCCCTGTCCCTGTCCCTGTCCGTCAAAATATTTGCGTCTCCTTGCTGGTCGATATGCTGGCATAAAATAGCACGCGGACAACGTATTGACGCAGTGGTGTGGCCGTGGTGTACGTTGCCCATAAATTCCGGTTACTGTTGCTGATGGAAGTGCACTGCTGTGTACATCACGTATTTTTTCTATAGACCGTTAAATACTCCACTGCTCTATTGAACAACCTCAAGGTTTGCACGCTTTCGATCCCTCGCACACCAAAGCAAGGGCTTTGGTAGCTCCAAAGACAAATTCTACTGGCGCCCCCATCTTTCTATTTTGGGACGCCAGCTGGACGAGTACTCTACTTGTAGGGGTATATATTCTTGATCAACTTGGTGGGTGCAGTTAGGGATACATGCTGCGCGGGATGTGGAACGGTTGCTCTTTAATTAGTCCTCTCACCCGATTATATTTTTCCTAACAATTGGTTTTGTGGGACGTTGCAGGACGCCGCTTTGCATCCTAGGTGCAGTGAAAAGGGGAGCTCCTCGCCATCGACCTGGTCGAAACCTACGGGGCGCCGCACACCAGGAGGTGGTGTTGGGCTGGCCCAAAAATGGTTTCCCTCTTTTCTATTCTTTCTTCTTCGTCTTTTCTTGCTATTTTTTCATTTTTTTCTTTTATGCTGTTTCTTTTATATTTTTTGCATTTTTAAATATCGGAACAGATTTTAAATAGGAACAAATATCAAAACTGGAACAAATTTTCTATTGGAATAAATTTCAAAATTGGAACAAATTTCCTATTGGAACAAATTTCAAAATGGGAACAAATTTCAAATTGGAAAAAATTCAAATCAGAACAAATTTCAAATCAGAGCAAATTTCAAAATTAGAACAAATTTTGAATCTAAGTGAATTTCTAAATTCTAAAAATTTGAAATTTTCAATATTTTATAAATCTACACATTGTTAAATTTTAAAAAAATTCGAATCTAAAAAAGAAACTGAAAAGAAAAGAGAAAATAAACAAAAAAGAATCAGAAACAAAAAACAAAGATACATAAACGAAAAAACAAAGCCTAAAGCCTAAACCGGGACGGCCCACACCGCACGCGGGTGTGCGGCGTGGTGCAAGCTCCGACCTGGTCGGAGGATAGGATTCGTCAATGACAAGCATGATAAACATCCAAGGATGGGCCAAATTGAGCTGCTGGGCCTAAAATCTTAAGGGCCTCGGTCGATCAACCAGTAGAAAGTACCTCACTTGTGTCATTTTTCATATATTCTTTTGTAAGACCAGCCAGTATAGTTCCTGAGAGTATACGTCAGTGGACGGTTGGACATCTAAAGGTGTCATCGCCGATCTAGAGGGCCATATGGACCCGGTCAACCCGTCCGCACATGATAGCCATGGTGCTAGTGCTCGATGAAGGTATGTTAATGACACATTGATAATTATTTATGTTGATCCAATGCAACTTCATCTAAGAGCTATTTTCGATGAGTTTGTTGTCTCAATTGTTTTATAGTGAATCATCACAAGTCAAATCCGTAACATACCAATATGCCAGAAGAAAGATTAAATGTTATTCTTGCAACTCTCAATTGTAAGTTGGTGTGTTTCATTTAGGGTTTGTTCGGTTAATCCACTCTCTAAGGCTAGTTTATAGATTTTTTTGTGGGGATTAGTGGAGATAGTCGCCAATGGGATTGGGTGAAACCACTACCTTCACCCAATCCCCATAAAACGCCAATCATAAATCCATTAGGTAGGAGTAGTGTATTGGATATTGGCAAAATACTCTAAGATCTAGGATTAAATTAGCCTAACATACTAGTAGCAAACATGTTTTTAGGATAAGTGGGGATTTAAGGGGTTTAGCGGGGATAATTCCTATAAACCCTAAAGATACTCTAGTACCAAACAAGGCATAAGTGTATTAGAGTGGATTGGAGGGTTTTTTTTGGGGGGGGGGGAGGGTATTTTTTGACTTGTAAGGGATTTAATCCCTCCCAATGCATGGCCACCCCCTCCATATCCCACCAAACCAAAAAAGGCCTCAAATATCTTGGGCTTCCTCTTTTTTTAACGATGTACGCCATAGGTATACATTACTTGTATTTATAAACATAACAATACAGAGTTGGTACACATACAAGCAACACAACACAAAAACGATATGAACGGCTGTACTGCTGCAAACTACCATCGTCGCAACTACCAAGCACACAAGTCCTTCGCTATTGCCGGAGAAGAAGAAGAGCACCATCAGTCTGTCCACTTTTAGGCGCTGAAGAAACCTATAGCCAGGAGGCATTAACGAGCCACAATAGCCACCAGTCCTGTAAGACATGATCTAACCCGATAAGGAATATCGACCGGAGGTTGGGCATCGTCTTTGGTGTAACAATAATTTAGAGAATGCTGCAAACTTGCTTTGATTATTTGGAAAGCTTTTTGATGATTAATTCAATGTTATCCTTGTTTACCTACCTTCTACTGGAGTACATTGAAAATTGGGTTAATTGAATAGATGCCACTATAATATTTGCATATTTGAGAAACACTGCAACTTTCAACTTTGAAAAAACACCACCACAATTTTGTGTACGTTTGATAGATGTCATTACAGCCAATTAAACACATATATTAGAGTATATACTCCATATTTTCAGTTGTATATACATATACATGGTGGGACCCACCAGAATAAGGCATAAAATTGAACAAATAATGGGATAAAATCAGAGTTAGCAACATCAAAGCAATGCAATGTATGCAGTAGTGTACATACATAGATACACGGTGACTTAATACAAATGCATGCAAGCCGCAGGCCAATAATTAGCAGGCATTATGCACGAATCCATTTGCTACTGCACACATTGCCAAGCAAATAAAACATCAAAATACATCAATTTGGTTCTCTGATCTCTAACTCTCCGTCAAGTTGTCAGGACCCGGTCTCTCTGTTCCTCCTACGACAAGCATCAACGGTTCAAATGTACTCGTACCGCTTCACCCGCATCCAACGGCTGAGAGCCTTTCTTCTTCCTTTTTGAACTTTCTCTTCATTTGGCGCGTTAAGCGCGGATTACTGTAATAAACCAGGGATTAAGCTGTAATGCTGGATTAAGCGTGGCTCCTCGGGGGACTCCATATAAACCGGGAGAGTGGGTGGATGGGTGGCACGCTACCGCAAAACAAACCCTAGCCTCACCGTACCAATGTACTTTACTTTTCCTTAGTTGTAGATCTGAGCGCCAGCTCCTCCTTCTCCCTCTTCTCCGGTGTCGTTGCCAGCGGCCACCGGGCCCTGACACGGTGGTATCAGAGCTCTTCCTCCTTGGATCTGTACCCACCCTCTCCTCCCCTATCCTGAGGTTTCCGGCTTAATCTCCGGCAGTAAAATCCCTCCTTGCTCATGCCTCCTACTACCAGATCGCGTTCTTCATCCCGTGACTGAACTGGCCAGGTTGACGGTGATCTCCTTCACTCCCCGGCCACAACTGATGATGAAGCCAAAGCTGCCGCTCGCACGCGCCATCTACCTCATGATCTGCGTGCAATTGGTCGTCGACTGGACCAACACGATGCTGCATCGGCATCTGCCTCGTCGGCGCTATCGTCGCTCCAAGGAGAGGTAAACCGTATGGGCGAGATGATCTTGAGCATGAACGCAAATTTCTCCCGTTTACTACCCGTTGCTGATACTCCACCACCAATCGCCCAAGCTGTCCCCTTTTCCACTCCACAAACGTTTCCGCCTCATTCCCTGTCTCCTATACCAGAAATCACCACTCCAGCTTCCACATCTGGTTCTGCACCAATCAAGCCACCAAGTTTTGGTAACCTCACCCCAGATCAGCTTCCCCACCCTAACTTCCCACCCCAAACCCAGTCCCTCCCCTCCACCCTGCCTATATACACTGGATCTCCTTCTTTAGTGACAACCAGACACCAATTCCACCCACAGATGGACCAAGTTTATCAATTTACTAATCCTATCACAAACCCACACCTTTACCAGCCCAATTCCCCTCACTACTCTTCCACTCCCCTACAAACAACATTCCACCACCCTTGCACCACCTTACGAACCTCCTATTCCCAGCATTACCACCCACCCTTCTCCACTCAACACTGCAACTCCCAATATGGCCACCTTCCGCACTTCTCTGAGTTTCCATACACTACAAACTGTTGTCCAAATAGTCAACAAGCCCAATACCATTCAATCCCAAACACAAGTATCCCACAACTCTCGCACTTACCTCTTATACCACATCAAACTTGCCCACACCCCACATCAGGTGTAGCCACGGTTACCAGCACTCCACAGGTTCAACACACCGTGCATCCCCAACAGAGTACCATTCTTCAGGTCCCAGCCTCGACCCAACCACAACAACACCATCCCAGGTCCTCTACAGACGTGCAGCTTCGAACTCCACATGTGGAACTCCCAATTTTCACAGGAGAAGCACCCAGAGCGTGGCTCCTAGAATGTGAAGATATCTTCACTCTGGTTCAAATTCCTCAAGCAAATAGAGTATAGTGGGGTGTAGCTCATATACGAGGGCAGGCCAAGACATGGCTTAGTAGCTTGGGTTTCCATCTGCAACACATGTCCTGGGATGAACTGAGCTCCATTCTCCTGGAACGATTCCCTGACTCACTCGCTCCTGACCCCATGGACCAACTGCAACAACTGAAGCAAATATCCATAGTCAATGCATACATTGACACCTATGCGACTTGGATGACTCAGATGAAACGGGAATGAACATACTTACCCAGGGAATTCTTCGTGGACAGATTTGTCAATGGACTGAAGGAAGGCATTAAGCATAATGTTCAGTGTCAAAAACCTGATAGTCTGTTATCTGCATATTGGTATGCCAGACAGTATGAAAAAGCTTATCTCTCCAACACAAAGCGCAATATAGCACCACTTCCAGCGCCAAGGAATCCCATTCCTCCAGCTCGGCCACTACCTGCACCTGCCGTAATACAAGGTCAAGCTCCAGCCAGAGAATTCCGCAATCGTGCTCCTCAAAAATGTTGGTACTGTCCTGATAATTGGTCGATTGGCCATAGGTGTCAACCCATGCAGCGAGCTCTTAACGCCATAGAAATGCAGGGTCACTCTGATGAGGAGGATGGCCCTCCAGAGCAACACCAAGATGACCTTCCAGCCCCTATCCCTCTTGATCACGCACCAGCAGAGGATAATGTAGATAATATGATGAACATTTCAGCTGCTGCTTACAATGGTTGTCCCAATGATTCCACAATTTCCCTTCTGCTTCATCTGAACAGTGTTACTGCTGTTGCCTTAGCTGACACTGGCAGTACAAATACATTCATGGATTACCACTTTGCTAAGAAGCACAATATCCCCCTGACCAAGACTAAGCACAGGACTGTCAAAGTAGCTGGAGGTGGCACACTTTCATCAGACTACATGGCTTATCAGTGTTCCTTTACTATTCAAGGCCATAAATTCACTGTGGACTTCAGAATACTTGAACTTCAAGGCTCTGATGTGATTCTTGGAGTCAACTGGTTTAAACTGTATAACCCAGTCACCTTTGACTTCATTAACAGATCTCTCACTCTGGGCATTAATGGCACACTATATACCTTTCAAGATCACATTTTTCCACGAGACAAATTCATCATATCCCCAGATCATTGCAGTAAATTGATAGAAAAGGGCGCCTTGGGCTATATGCTATTCAGTGCAGCAGACTCACCTGGCAGCCAGCCTACTGAAACCACTGCTCTTGCTTCTGATGAATTGACCAATCTTTTACACCAATTTCAAGATATCTTCTAGGAACCCACTGGTCTACCCCCTAGCAGAGATTGTGATCATCACATTCCACTGAAAGCAGGGGCAAAACCACCAAATCTCAGGCCTTACAGAATGTCTCATAGCCAGAAGAATTCAGTGGAGCTACTGATAAAAGAAATGCTGCAAAAGTCTGAAATAAGACCTATCACCAGCCCATATTCTTCTCCTATTATCTTGGTCAGGAAGAAGGACAAATCCTGGAGGCTTTGTGTTGATTTCAGAGGGCTGAATGACATGATAGTTAAAAACAAGTTTCCAATACCTGTCATTGAAGACCTTTTGGATGAACTTCAGGGAGCAACTATTTTCAGCAAATTTGATCTAAGATCAGGCTATCATCAGATTAGAATGAAACCTGAAGATATTCCAAAAACTGGCTTTTCTACACACTGTGGCCACTATGAATACCTTGTGATGCCTTTTGGCCTCTGCAATGCCCCAACTACGTTTCAACAACTCATGAACACTATTTTCTCCCAATACTTGCGGAAGTTTGTTCTGGTTTTCTTTGATGATATCTTAATCTACAGCAAAACACCAGAACAACATCTAGCACACTTGAAACTTGTCTTGGACATCTTCAGAAAACACAAACTGAAAGCAAAGCTCTCCAAATGCACTTTTGGCCAGCCACAGGTTGAGTACCTAGGCCACATCATTACTAGCACAGGAGTATACACTAACCCTAGCAAGATCAAGGAAATTGTTGATTGGAAAGTCCCTATCTCTTTAAAAAAACTAAGGGGGTTTCTGGGGTTAACAGGATACTACAGAAGATTCATTCCCAGGTATGCCCATATTTGCAAGCCTCTCTACGGTGCTCTGAAGAAAAATGCTTTCACTTGGGGACCTGAGCAGCAGGAAGCTTTTGATACTCTCAAAACAGTTATGTCTAACCCTCCCCTGTTGGCACTGCCAAAATTTTTACTTCCATTCACATTGGAAACAGATGCCTGTGCTACTAGTCTGGGAGCAGTCTTGATGCAAAATTCCAAACCCTTGGCTTATTTCAGTAAATGTTTGAGACCCAACACTATAGAAAAATCAGTCTATGAAAAAGAAGCAATGGCCATTTTGGAAGCCTTGAAAAAATGGAGACATTACTTCTTGGGCAACCAACTGATCATCAGAACAGATCAAAGCAGCCTCAAGTACCTAGCCAGTCAGAGGTTACTAGAGGGAATTCAACACAAACTTATGCTAAAATTATTGGAGTTTGACTTCCAGATACAGTATAAGAAGGGCATAGATAACACTGCTGCTGATGCACTCTCGAGGAAATATCAGCCAGATACCACAACCAATTCTCCTTTGTCTTCAATATCATGCTCAGCCACAACCATGGCAGTTCCCACATGGACTACTGAAATTACATCCTCCTATTCAGGTGATGACCACTGCATCAAGTTACTACATGAATTGGTTCTAGATAATCACAGCCATGCACATTTCACTTGTCAATCTGGCATCTTGAGGTACAAGGGCAGAATTTATATTGGATCCTCCCAAAATCTCAAAGATAAAATATTTGAGTCCTTTCACTCTTCAGCTTTTGGAGGACATTCAGGAACCAGAGTGACATACCACAGACTCAAACAAATCTTCTACTGGCCTAAGATGAGACAGTACATAGACCAAAAAATTCATGAATGCCCAGTCAGCCAAATTTCAAAGACAGAAAAGATTCAGTACCCTGGTCTCTTGGATCCCCTTCCAATTCCAACAGCCAAATGGTCAGCTATCAGCGTGGACTTTATATCTGGTATGCCAAAGTCTAAGGGCAAAGATGTCATCCTTGTGGTTGTTGATAGGCTTACTAAATATGCTCATTTTGTAGCATTATCACACCCCTATACCGTGCAGAAAGTGGCAGAATTATTCATGTCCAACATCATCAAACTGCATGGTCCTCCTACAGTAATCACTACAGACAGAGATGCAATCTTCACCAGCAAGCTGTGGCAGGAAATCTTCCACTCTATGAAGATTTCACTCCATTTCTCTACTGCCTATCACCCGGAAACAGATGGCCAGACAGAAAGAGTTAACCAATGTCTGGAGCAATATTTGAGGTGTATGGCCTTCTCTGAACCAAGGAAATGGGCAGACTGGCTCCCTATAGCTGAATGGTGGTACAATTGCAATTATCACACGGCCATCAAAATGTCTCCGTTCCAAGCTCTGTACGAATACCCACCCTCCTTTCTGGCAGAACTACCACTTCCTGCAACCGTTTCTGAAGAAGCTCAGGTTACACTGTCAGACAGAGACAACATGCTCAAAGTGCTTCAACAAAACTTGGCTCAGGCGCAACACGCAATGAAGAAGTATTCAGACCCTAAAAGGACCCCCAGATCATTCAATCTAGGCGACATGGTCTACCTGAAAATGCAGCCCCACAGAGAACATGCACTTGGCTCGGGAAATCCACTGAAACTAGCCTCAAAGTGGTATGGTCCTTTTCGCATTCTTCAGCTGGTGGGCAAACGAGCTTACAATCTTCAGCTACCTCCAGGAACACTACTTCACGATGTCTTTCACGTGAATCAGTTGAAGAAACACCTTGGCCCAAATGCAGTTCCGAATGCTTCTCTGCTGCTGGTCACCTCGGAAGGTAAGGTTAAAACTAACCCTCTACACATTCTCCAGCGCAGGCAAATCCTGAGAAACGCCAGCGAGTACGACGTTGCCATTCCACAGTGGCTGATACACTGGGAGGGCATGACTCCAGAAGAAGCAACCTGGGAGGACGCTGATTTCATTCGACGAACCTTTCCGGCGTTCAAGCCCTGAGGTCTTGTGCTAAGGGGGGAGCACTGTCAGGACCCGGTCTCTCTGTTCCTCCTACGACAAGCATCAACGGTTCAGATGTACTCATACCGCTTCACCCGCATCCAACGGCTGAGAGCCTTTCTTCTTCCTTTTTGAACTTTCTCTTCATTTGGCGCGTTAAGCGCGGATTACTGTAATAAACCAGGGATTAAGCTGTAATGCTGGATTAAGCGTGGCTCCTCGGGGGACTCCATATAACCCGGGAGAGTGGGTGGATGGGTGGCACGCTACCGCAAAACAAACCCTAGCCTCACCGTACCAATGTACTTTACTTTTCCTTAGCTGTAGATCTGAGCGCCGGCTCCTCCTTCTCCCTCTTCTCCGGCGTCGTTGCCAGCGGCCACCGGGCCCTGACACAAGTTTTGGGCCTTTTGGCATGACTACTATGGATGCCATAACCACAAATTTGCATGGAATCGAGAACATACCTCTATCTTGTCGTCCAAGAGATGCAGAAGTGCTGAACAACAGCGGCCGGTGATGCTCTCGTCGGGTACAAGAGTTGCAGAAAAACTCATTGGGGAACGGCTGCGCTAGACAGGTGTGCAGTGTGTAGCCATGGAAATCGAGCGGTGCCGCCGGCAGAACCTGCAGCTGAGATTCGTCTCAACCAAAAACTAAGGATTGAATTTGTATATACGGCTAGAGAGGATTCGGAACTAGAGGTCATGACTGATGGTACCCTGCCAGCAGGATCTCTTCTCCGGCGTCCACCGCTGCCATGCCCTTCCGTGTAGAAGAAAAAATATAGCCAGCCTCTCAGTCCACTTTAGCCTGATTCTAGTGGCCCCCACCATATATACGTTTATACAACTAAAAATAGGGAGTATATAGCATGGTATATGTGTTTAATTGGATGTAATGGCATCTATCAAAGGTATATAGAATTTTAGTGGCATTTTTCTAAAGTTGAAAGTTGTAGCGGTATTTCTCAAATAGGTGAAAATTACAATGACGTCTATCCAATTAACCCTTGAAAATACAAGGGCATCATAGATCAACTTGACTAGCATACACTGATTTATAATCAAGCAATAAAAAACAAAGGTTGATTGGGCATTATAGATGTGCATGTTCAGAATGATTGTTTTCTTATAAAGTTTTAAGATGATTTTTTTGATAGCGCTGATGTGCCTTGGGTTAACTTGATCTGAAATCTCACTACTTTGTTGCCCTACCACTACCAAAAAACAAAATGCAGAAAGTGCCTTTCGCACGTGGGCATAAGTGATCCCTTCACTTTCAGATTTTTGAAACTTTCAAAACCTCACACTTCTATGTCTCCAAAAATTATGGCAATAGAAAGATATATACAGGAGGAGCGTACGCAAAAAAGTCATGTTAAAAATATTTTATATCTTTTTGTCAGAAATTTGACTTTTTTAAATATCTATCTACATAGTTAACGCCATAATTTTTAGGGACATAGAAGTGTGAGATTTAAAAATATTCAAAATTTTGAAAATGAAGGGAGCACTGGTGCCTATGTACACCAAATCCCTTCTCAAACAAATGGTTGTTCTTTCTGGTGGTCTGCTTATGTTGTTGCCTTCTTATATGAACTTGGCCAAATGATAGATTAAAAAAGAACCTTCATTAATCTTGGGAAAGATAGTTGGCATAATCAGGATCGTAGGATGATTTATCCTCATTTAGCTTCTAAAGCCATCTCTCTAGAGGTTTATTAAACATGCCTTTTCATTATGATTCACTCTTGAACTTATTTCATTTACCAGTGTGTTCTGCTTATGAGGAATTCAAACTTTGAGGACTTAATCACACATGTTATTGCTTGTGATGAACATGATTAATGGACTTATCCTTGGGGTAATGGATTTTCGATTGCCAAGCATATGCTTACCCTGATCAGCCAGCCTCTCAATTTAGATGGTTATAGAAGTCATGTTATCAACAGAAGCATGGTGTGGGACGCAGATTTTTTAGACTCATTGCGCGCCTAGTGTGTATCCATACATTTCAGTTTGCTTCAAGATTGGTGAGATTTTTTGTGAAAAGGACCCTCAACTTTGTTGATGTTCTACAACGAATCCTCACAATATGTTGCAGCCCTGACAAATCTCATTGCAATGAAAAGTTCTTTACTCCTACATTTTTTTCATAAGATTCCATTGCTGTCATTGTAAGGTACTGTATATTTTCACATGATTTTCAGAAATCATTGTGATACCTGAGAAGTGGTAACTTTCTTCAGTATGATTCATACCTTTCGTAGAAAAATTCAGATATGTACTAGTGCTCCAGTAGATAACATCTATGAATCAACTCTGTAATCTAATTCTAGATGATTATGGAAGTCATGTTGTCAACAGAAGCAATATGTTTCAGCCCTGACGAGTTCCATTGCAATGAAACGTTCTTCACATTTTTTCATAAGATTCCATTGCTGTCATAATATTCTCACATAATTTTCAGAAATCATTGTGTTCCTGAGAAGTGGTACTCCCTCCAACTATTAGTGGTCGGAGGGAGTAACTTTCTTACAGTATGATTCATACCGTTCGTAGAGTAAATTCAGATATGTACTAGTGCTCCTGTAGATAACATCTATGAATCGACTCTGTAATCTGATTCTGATAAAACAATGGAGCTGCCTATTACAGAACGCAAAAACATGAAAAATAGCGACTGAAGTTCGTTGATTTACAGCACGACTATGCAGTGTCTTGTACTACTGAAAGAAAAAATAAAATTATTCGTAAAACAAGCCATCGTCCTACAGCTCATCGTGATCGTCCTCCTCAGCGCTGTCATCACCCGGTGCACCTCCAGACCTCTGGTACACCGCCGAGATAACAGGATTGCAGGCGTCTTCCAACTCGCGGAGCTTCTCATCGTAGTCCTCCTTCTCTGCCTCCGGGTTGCCTTCGAGCCAGTCGTTCGCCTCCCGCACGGCCTCCTCGACCTTCTCCTTCTCGTCACTTTCCATGGCGTCGGCCATCTTACCATGGAGAGTGTTCTTGATGTTGTACACGTACGTCTCCAACTTGTTCCTGGCGTCGACGCGCTCCTTGACCTTTCGGTCCTCCTCTGCGAACTCCTCCGCCTCCTGCACCATCCGGTCGATCTCCTCCTGGCTATGCCGACGGCCGTCGTTGGTGATGGTGATCTTCTCCGACTTGCCGGTGCCCTTGTCCGCCGCCTTCACGTGGAGGATGCCGTTCACGTCCACCTCGAACGTCACCTCGATCTGCGGCGTACCCCTCGGAGCCGGTGGGATTCCAGAGAGCTCAAACTTGCCGAGGAGCCTGTTGTCCTTGGTCATGCTCCTCTCTCCCTCGTACACCTTGATGGACACGATTGTCTGCTTGTCCTGGTACGTCGTGAACACCTGCGTCTTCTTCGTCGGCACCACCGTGTTCCTCGGGATCAGCTTCGTCATCACACCGCCGACAGTCTCCATGCCCAGGGTAAGCGGCGCGACGTCGATCAGGATCATGTCTTTGGTCTTCTCGTCGACATGTCCACTCACGATGCTAGCCTGCACGGCGGCGCCGTACGCGACGGCCTCGTCGGGATTGACCCCCTTGTTGGGCTCCTTGCCGTTGAAGTAGTCCTTGAGGAGTTGCTGCACCTTGGGGATCCTGGTGCTGCCGCCCACGAGGACGATCTCGTCGATGTCAGCCTTGCTGAGCCCAGCGTCCGTCATGGCCTTCTTCACCGGCACCATCGTCTTTCGGAAGAGGTCGTTGTTGAGCTCCTCGAACCGCGCCCTGGTGAGCGCCTCCGAGAAGTCGGTGCCGTCGAAGAGTGACTCGATCTCCACGCGAACCTGGTGCTGGTTGCTGAGCGCACGCTTGGCGCGCTCGCACTCTCGGCGCAGCTTCCCCAGCGCGCGCATGTCGCCGGTGATGTCCCGGCCGTGCTTCCGCTTGATCAGGTTGATGAAGTAGTCCATCAGACGCTGGTCGAAGTCCTCGCCTCCGAGGTGAGTGTCCCCGTTGGTCGCCAGGACCTCGAACACGCCATTGTCGATGGCCAGCACGCTGACGTCGAAGGTGCCACCGCCAAGGTCGAACACCAGGACGTTCTTCTCAGATCCCTTCTGTTCGATGCCGTAGGCGATCGCAGCCGCGGTGGGCTCGTTGACGATGCGGATGACGTTGAGCCCGGCGATGACGCCGGCGTCCTTGGTGGCCTGGCGCTGCGCGTCGTTGAAGTAGGCCGGCACGGTGACCACGGCGTGCGTGACCTTCTCGCCGAGGTAGGCCTCGGCGGTCTCCTTCATCTTGGTGAGCACCATGGCGCTGATCTCCTCGGGGCTGAACACGCGCACGTCGCCGTCCTTCACCTGCACCTGGACGTGTGGCTTGCCCTTCCGATCCACGACAGAGTATGGCAGCAGCTTGACGTCCCGCTGAACGGTGGCGTCGTTGAAGTCCCGACCGATGAGGCGCTTGGCGTCGTAGATGGTGCGTTCAGGGTTGGCCGCCGCCTGGTTCTTGGCGGCCTCGCCGATGAGCCGCTCGCCGCCGTCGGTGAAGGCGACCCAGGAAGGAGTGATCCGATTACCCTGATCGTTGGCGATTATCTCGACGCGGCCGTTCCGGTAGACGCCGACGCACGAGTAGGTGGTGCCGAGGTCTATGCCGATCACGGTGCCGGTGCTCCCGCCGGCGCCGCCTTCCGTGGCCGCGGCGAAACCTGGGATCGCCAAAAGCAATGCGGCGACGAACATCGCCAACATCCACGACATCGACGCACGCGGCGATGCCATCTCGACTTGTTTGCTTTGGTTTGCTCTGTTTCTCGATCTCGCTTGCCAAAACACGAGGAGGGTGCGATGTTTATAGCGGAAGTATATGCAGTATCATGATTTGATTTCGATCGCGGTGTGCTTGGCGAATCCAAGTTGGACGCGTCACACGGGTGATCTCAGCCGTAGGTTTCGCTGATCTGACGAATCAGAAGATGCTGTGACGTGTTAATGCGTGCACAAATGCATGCCGTTGCTGACTCAAACACGATTGCAAAGAAAACACGTTACCTGTATTTCTTGCAGAGTCGGTAAACCCTTTTTTTCCAAAAAAAATATATTCTAAATCAATTAAGAGCAAGGCATGTCATCAAAAAATGAAAAAAGAGAGCAAGACGGTTCTAATATTGACACTTCGACGTACTACCACGTCTCAACTAAAGAGATTGCAGAAGATACATCATGTAGGCTAAATTTCATAGGTTCTCCAGGACAACACGAGTATCCCAACCTGATTCGTGGATACAATGATGTTATAGACTTAAGAGCCCTTTGGTTCAAAGAAAGACCCTTGAGAGTTGCAACAATTGTTATCGAACCGCTTATTCCTCGTCATAAAACTTCTGATGGAGAAGGTTAAGAAAGCAAAAACACGTAACAGTGAAACCTCCTAAGTCCTAACACATATTAATAGAGAAACCACCTCTGTTTGGCCCCCACAACTAAGGGCACACAAAATATACCCAATTAAGAGCAATACGGCTGATAAATTAAAATTTAGAACGAAATTCTTTTGCAGTCATCGTTGAAAGTTCTACTATTTGGCACCTCCACATACTACCACGTCGCAACGAGAGGGCAGGCAATTGGTCGTCACACGTGTGTTGGGGATATACCAAATACAGGTATTACCAGCGACGTAGTCCTAAACCAGCATATCTACTACTACTTATAAAGTCACAAACATGTTTGGACACAATTAATCTCAGCCATCCATACACTCTCATCTAATGGTCCACAATGCTCCAATGTTGAGCTCATCTACTACTACTTATAAAGTCACAAACATGTTTGGATACAATTAATCTCAGCCATCCATACAGTCTCATCTAATGGTCCACAATGCTTCAATGTTGAGCTCATCTCTACTACTTATAAAGGCACAAACATACTTGGATACATTTAATCACACCCGTCAAATGTTGTTGATCTAACGATATAGATGTGTCCAATGTTGAGTACAACTCAACACACCTCGCACGACTAATATGGAGTTTTGAACGATCCGCTAATTGCTCTGATTAATGCCCCGATAATTTCTTAGATTTGTTCCATCAATTGCGTTTCTTTCTGTCATCGCATTGACTGCTAACCACCGCAAATTCCTCTCTTTGTTCTCGATTTTCCTCAGTCCCTCGGTGCCGCACACTGCGAGGCCTCCCCCGCCCACTTTTCCACTCGCCCTCGCGATGCAACTCCTCAGGACGATGCCAGCCCGCGACTCCTCTGCCGAGACGCTGAGATGCCGCCGCCCTATCCCCAGGCGAATCCTCCCAGGTGCCACCTTGCTCGCGCAGGCCACAACCTCTCCATGTGCTCCCCGCTCGCACGCCCCACCATGGCGTGTTACCCCTGCCTAGAAGGCGTTGACGATGCTAATGCATTGCAGCCTTCACTTCGTTGGTGATTCTAGGCCAGTGACTACCGGTCATCAATAGAACCCTTCCTTAAAATGTTGTACTATGTGGTGGAGTTCAATCCCACGATGCTGATCATGTCACTTTCCTATTTCTGATGATCTTGCATTTGGTTTTTATGTCTGAATATACTCATGCATGCACACTGGATTGTATTGCAGATTTCCAAAGTTCAAACATATATAAACTGCTGTGAGGAGACGTGCGATTCAGCTAGCCCAACAGTTGAGATAACAAGAGACTGATCCATTCAGCTAACTATAGTAACCCAATCGGTTCAGCTAGCACGAGGGATTTTCTATTTCTGTTGATTGTGTCATCAAAGTGTTTCTGGTTTTTTAGCTGGTTGATCAATCCTCATTGTTACTTGCAACAAGGTGTGTCGTCGCCGGTCGTTTGAGCATCTCCACTCGCCTCCCCCCCAAATGGCAACTGGCGCAAGCGCTTTTGAGGCCGTTTGGGGGGGGGGGGGGGGGGCGGCCGGCGTCGATTTTGGTATGGGGGCGGCGGTTTCCCAGCCGTGCCCCCCATCCCAAATTTTAAACTCGACAAAATTTGGCAAACTACATAGATTTCACTGAAATATAGATGATTTTACATAATACTGCGAAATATAAAATAAACTAAAAGAGGTGGTCTTCGTCGGAGTCCCCGCCGGCGGCGTCGGCTCCCGATGCGCCCGATGGTGGTGGCGGTGGAGCGTTGGATGGCCCAGCTCCGTCATCGGACCGGCGGCGGGAAACCATCCCACGGCGGCGACGGTTCTCCTCCGGTGCGCTTGCGGCGGTGGCGCTCGGCATCCTTGAGGAAGGAGGTGAAGTTGCGGCGCTCCTCCTCTCGCTGTGCCGATGCATCAAAGAAGGGAAGAGGGTACTGATGCTCGCGGCGCTGGCGCTCCGCCGCCACCGTCGCAAGCCCTCCGGTCACGCCCGCCCGAAAGAGGTGTTGCTCAGCCTCCGCCATCGCAGCCCTCGCCGCTTCGATATTGCGGCGATGGGCGTCGGCGCGGGCGGCAACATGGTCCTCCGCCAGCCTAGCCGCTGCCACCCTCCTCTCGGCGGCCATGAGCTCCTGCACCGACCTGTCGCGGCGCTGCGTCTTGAACGGCGGCCTCCTCCGCCTCCGCGTTGGTCGGCAGCTGGGCGAGGAACTCCTCCTCATCGGAGGTGGTGGTGGAGGCGGGGCGGTGGTGGTGGTGGCGCGCCGGAACCACCACGTGGGAGCATGGCGTAGGTTGTGAAGAGGCGATGAGGCATTTTCTACCGGCGGTTGTAGGATGTGAACCTATCGGCGAGGCGACGAGCTATTTATAGCTGGAAGTGGGGCTGGAAAACGAAGGAGAAGGGGCGGGAAGCGATAGGAAGCGCGCGACATGGCATTCATTTCTCGCCGACGCGTGCTCTGGCGCGACGTTTCGTTGCGCCGCTGCAAAGCTGTTGTCGTTTGCAGCGCCATTACTGGGCGCGGGAGACGAGACGACTGGAGACGACGAAGCGTCGGTCGCGCCGCTGACAGTGGGCCACGCGCCGAGCCACGCACCCAGCCGGCGCCCCCGGTCACCCCCCATGGACAGGGTTTGGATCGGGTGCGCCGGATGAAAACATGCGTCGCGCTAGATAGAAAAACCGCATAGAGGATGCGATTAGGCGAGATTTTCTGCGCCGGCGCCCCCAAATGGTGTTTCAGGGACCTTTAGGGGGATAAGTGAAGATGCTCTTACCATGCCCGCTGAGCACCAGACCTCACCACCGCCCGACATGTGCACCATCTCTAATTTCTAGCGGAGCACGGGTACAAGATGTGGTAAGTGACATGCACGTGGTACAATCTTCTAATTAGTGGAGATAATTTGCAACCATGCGTGGACTAAATTTTCATTGATTTCCCACTATAACTTGCATCAACTTATGAGGTAGCACTATTTTGCACTAAGCCACTAACCTGCACCTGCATAGATAAAGGTTTTTGATGATCTGTTATTTTACAAGTAAAGTTCTCAGATCATTATTACTGAAATTCTAGAAAATTCACATTTTTTTCTTCATCTTGTTTCAGCTTCTAATGTCAGGAATGTTGTTTAGTTAACAGTTTTATCGGACATTCGAGTGAACATATTTCACTTAAGTTCTAGAGGTGATGGATTACTCAGCCAAGGGAATCCCCCTCTTGCTAATGTGGTTATGAATATGGAGCTTGAAACCATCTCAATGCAAGTTTGTATCTCATTGCCAATTTTGTAGTATTTTATGTGTTCACATCGTCGTATGACCCTAGCCCCATGCACCGTACTATCTGAAACTATATTACTTGTTGAAATTTTATTTCGGGTAAGCATGTTTGCGCATTTAACCAACAATAGCCAATTTGATCATGCATCCATTATAGAGGTATGTCTATATACATTAAATTTTTTCTTCCAATGATTTTCCTCTGGTTTTTGTTTTTGCTTGATAGAAAGAAAGAGCGTTCAATCGATTCATTTGTTTGTCGTGGTTGAATCATATATCCATAACTGGGAATAGGTCTTTCTCTAAAATGAAGTTGTTCTATTTGTTTTTTCCATCGTATTGTGTATATATTTGTGAGACGTGCATCGCACGTGCAAGCTTACTAGTCTACTACTACTTATAAAGTCACAAACATGTTTGGATACAATTAATCTCAGCCATACATATAGTCTCATCTAATGGTCCACAATGCTCCAATGTTGAGCTCAACTCAACAAAATCGCTCTGCTAATTTTCTGTAAAAAAATATCTCCACTAATTTCTCTAATGAATGTCCCGCTAATTGCTTTTAGTGTGATCACCTAATAAATGCTCCGCTAATTGTGTGGTCTTCATAATCCTTGGCATTGACTCCCTCGTGGCTGCGCTCCCATTGGAAATCACCTATAACCTCTATCGCTCCTCCCCTTTTCTCCTCTGTGTCCAGCTAAGTCTTCTCCGACGGGCAATGAGAGCATGAACCCCTCTCAGGACCCCTTCTACATTGTAAAGGACGAGGTCCAGGATTTGTGAGTGACCCCGTCCCTCCCCACCTCTCTTCTCCACCATGTATCATATTTGTAAATTGTAATCTCAATCTTTACAATTTCAGTGTTATGGTCAAGGTCGTGATCTGTGTTTTCCATGCATGGCTGCCAGCCTGCCACACGCTCCAATGGATGCAGGTTACATGTATGATAATTTTTGTGTTCGTATCATAGGTGCATGCGTCTTGCTTTTGATCCATTGTTTAGGTCAATCTAACCATCGCATTAGGCAAGCTTATTTGCATTCAATGGCACAATCACCTGATGTGCAGCTGATGGTGGCCAGGTTATAAGGTCATCCCGTGTTAGTTGTTTATGGCATGTTTAAGCATCAACACCTCTTTGTTCTAGACGGATGATTCACAACCTAATAATTGGCACTGTGCATGTTCTTCACTAAACTTATTGATGTTGTTGCTGACACCCTTGGTACGATGAGTCCAACATCGGGCAGGAATCTCCGCCGGCCTCCGCAACCGGGGGAGCCGAAGGAGGGAATGTACTCAGGATGAGGACTTCAACATCTTTGCAGAGAGTTTGCGGATGTGCCTTTTTCTCAGTTTGTCTTTTAACATCAAGTATTGAGATGGTATATTTTATAGGAGTTTAGCTATTAATATTATGTGGGAGAAAATAAAATGCTAACCATAAAACCATGTAGGTTTCTGTTGTTGCACTTCCTTATCACCTGAGTTAAATATGACCATATGTCATTTTGTCTTTAGATTTTTTGCCTGGTAGGTTTTCTTTGTTTTTGTCTCGATATAAAAGTCGTGCATTGCACGTGCACGCTTACTAGTACCAAATAGGTATTATCAGCGACGTAGTCCTAAACCAGCAAGCCAGGGTGGCCCATGGAGGTGGTATGGCGGATTGCCTACCGGGCGGCCCAGTTGCTGAAAGCCCATGGCGGTACAGGACGCAGGAGCTTATGGCGGATCCGGAGACAAGCCCATGGCGGGTTGCCCGGTAATACACGACATTGTATAGGACTTAATCTAGGACTCCATATTGTATCCGCTCTGGTACCATCATGATGCCCACGCCAGACGCCTTTATAAGCCGGCGTGGAGAAGCCCTTGAGGCAGATAGTCTTAGACATACGGCCAATCGCATAGCGAAACAGCTAACCTCATCATTGTAACCGAGCACTTGTTACCATATAGTGATTTATAGCAGCACGTAGGGTCTCGCCACTGTTGCGGGATCTGAAGCTGGGTAAACTCGTGCTACCACCGTCCCGGATCGCTCCGCCGTGTTCACCCCCTTCCACAAACCGCCATATACCTACCCCTATGGCAGATCTGTTGATGAATCCAAGACAGTTGGCGCCCACCGTGGGGCAAAACACGTTAGGAGCGCGGATCCAGGCGTGATCCGCCTTCGCAGGCATCGGTAACACCATCGCCATCAGGCGTGTCCTCTACGATTTCGGCTTTCCCATCGTCCTAGCGGATAACCTCTGGGTACCGGCTAGAGAAAACCCTGCTCGATTCACCCTCATTCCGATCGGAGACATCCACATCTTCATCGGAGAGACAAACTCTACCCCCGCCACAGAAACCGATTTCCGGCGGATCGGTATGGCTGAATCCCCCAAACACACCGCCTTCGAGCTGGATACGGAGGAGGAATCATTTGATCTGGAACTTTCCAAGTTATCTAGATCGGATCTAAAAACAAATCCCACCCAACCCGCCCTAGAGGTGGAGGAAGTGGTGGATGACCGCTATGAATCTACCATGAGTAATCTGGCATTAGAGACACCGCGGTATTGCCTTGTTGCTTTCGCAGGAACCACTTCGGGATATTCCTCCAATGGAGATGACAGCCCAGGTGAATCCATCCTAGAGGCACTTAACGAAAGTGCTGAATCGGATGACTGGGATAGCAAAGGCTATGACTCTGATCACAATGACGCCACCATGAGAAGAATCTAGGCGGAATTAGCTCAGCAAGAACTAGAAGAGAAGCAAGCAGCCGCCAAGCAGGTGTTCATGACCAACAAGGGAGATGATGCTGGGCAAGCAACCAGTGATCCGCCATCCCAGGTGTCATGGGAATTTGGAGACAGTAGCCATGGGGTGGCTTAACGAAGGGGCTCGACGGTGGTGCCATGATGGGTCCGGCTCGGGATTGTGCCAACGGAGACACCTCGGTTTACCCAGGTTCAGGGCCCTCCACGCCGGAGGTAAAACCCCTACTTCCTGCCTACTTTGCATTATCTCGACAATGGTTACAATGCTCCTCGAGCTGTTTGGGCTAGAGGAGGAAGAAGAAGATCGGATCTCCCTAGTCTAAGGGTCCAGACCCCCTTTTATAGGCGGGGGTCTGGTTACAGGTTAGGTGGCAGTTCGTCCGGCTGCCGGCTCCTCCGTGGCTGCGTCCTTGGCATGATCCTCTGGCCCTGCTCTGACGATCACGCTTTATAAAGCACCTTTCCCCCTTGGACCGGCATCTGGGAGGCATATGCCCTCCCTTTTACCTCAAATCCTTTCGTGGGGAAGGCTCCTTGATCGCTGGTTGGTGGAGTCCGGTCGTGGCATGCGTCACTCCCGTCCTTTGCCTCTATCGACCTTGTCGGGGTCAGGCCACTTTCGGCAAAGCAGCCATTGGAGGATTCTGGTCTTCATCGCCCGGCTCTGGCTCTCCTCGGCGGAGTTACCAGCCGGCTGCTAGCGTTGCCGGCCCTTTGGGCGGAGCCGGTCTTCTCGTCCTAGAGCCGTGGAGATTCCTGGGACGCCAGCCGGCAGATAGCACGGCCCTTGGCATGCCCCGTAAGTCATCCCCATGACACTAGCCCCCAAAACTGGCGGAGTCTCATGGGTTTGCATGGGGCTTCGGTGGGTTCTTTTCCTCGCCGAAGTCTTGTTCATTTCCATCAAAGTCCCAGGATTCTTCGTCCGGTCTGGAGGTTGCTGGCTTCGAGGCCAAGTCTCGTGGAACTCCTCCGGCCGTCTCGAGACGTGCCGGCTCCAGGTCCGATCTGGCTAGCGGCTGCCTGGCGGCCGCGAGCCGGTATGCTGCTCCCTTGGAACTTGTGCCGCTTCGGGCTCTGATACCACGCCGCGGCCAGTGCAGCGCGACAGGGACTGGTCTTGTCGCTTGGACTTCGGGGTCCACACTATCATCATAATTTCCCGAGTCGTCATGCGGAGCGGTCTAGCATACGTCAGCGGCCCGTCCCATCAAAACGACACACATTGGATTTACTCGCATTAAACCGACTCGGGCTTCCACGCCTCGCCGTCCTTTAAGTTGCGGAGCTCTCGAGGGCTTTCCCACTCCCGAGCGCCTTCACTCTTTCACCTCGTCGAGCGGTTGCCTCAGCTTCTCCCATTCGGCTCCCCCACCTCTAATGTCGTCGCTCGGAGCCTTCAGCGGAACCGGGGCCGGAACCCCCAGCGGGTCGGGCGAGCGCAAGCGCGGCCATCCGCTCAGGAGCCAGAACAAGGCGAAGGACCTGGCCGCGACGCCACCGGTTCCTCGGAGGCGCGGCCGCCCCCCCGGGCAGCCGCAACAAGAAAACCTTGGAGGCGCTTGCGGCTGCGGCCGCCGCGGAGCCCTCCGGGGTCGCTCGCTCCACCGTCGTCACCACGGCTCCTGGAGGGGTAGTTGCCCTGGCCGCCGCCAACACCGCGACCCCCGCGGGCGCAACCTCCGTCGCTGGCCTCGCCGGGACTCCCCTGGAGGCAGCGGCCGCCCTCGTCGGTGCTGCGATGGCGGTCGGAGCTACCCTTCCGGGCCTCGCCGGTGGAAACATCGGCGGCTCCTCCAGCGCGGCCGCCGGCAAGGCGCGCAAGCCCCGGCGCCCGCCGCCTCAGTAGCGGCTCTCCTACACCCCGAAGCACGGATACACCACCTCCGTGGTGCACTTGCTGGCCGGGTGCGAGGAGCGCCTGCCGCTCCCTGCCAGCTTCGTCGGCACGATAGGGAAGAACCCCCCGACGAGCATCATGGTGGAGGAAGGCAGCGGCGGCCAGCCCTTGTACCTCGTCGAGATCCTCCACGACAAGCAGGGGAAAAGCTACCTCACCGACGGCTGGACGAGGTTCCTCGACGACTACGACCGGAAGTGGGGCTGGTCTCTCATCCTGACCCACCGCGCCGGGTCGCCCATCCTCTGCGTCCGCGTCGTCAACACCTCCGGCTGTGCCCGCCCTTACTCCCCCTGGCCGTGATCGGCGAGCGCCATCGAAGCCCCCTCCTTGACGACAGCCTCGTCAACGGAGGTCCAGGGACTTAGGGGGGAGTTTCTTTTGTTGTCTTGGCCCTTAGCGTGGCCCGTACTATGTAACCGCCCGTCATATGCTAAGAACTTCTTTAATTTCCTACAAGTCTCTGCTTGTCTCTCTTCATTCGCTGTGCATTGTTCTTGTATGAATGTTCTCTGCTTCTGTCGGAACGCGATATCGATTTGATAGTTAGGATCTCTCCCACGCTAGTGCCGTTGCTGCGCGAGCTTGTAGGTAGGGGCTAAGATAGCCACCAACTTGCTCGGACACTCTTGGCGAGGCCTTCCGGCTTCAGCACGGGGGGAGAAGTGCCTCTGTAGGCCGGCTCCATGAGACGCAAGGTAGCGCCGGCTTGAGGAGACGGAAACAGAAGCTAACACCTGTGCCGGCTCGGGCGAGGTCGGAGCCGGCATGTCTCCTCTTCCCAAGCCATCGTATGACCCTTGCCGCGGCTGGAGTAAATCCCCAGATCTCTGGCTTTAGCCGTTTCCTAGCGAACGCTAGATTTTGATTTCGACGCTCTTTTGCTGATCATGTCGCAGCGCCAACTGACCGAACAGACGGCGAGGGACTGGAGCCGGCCCGCTTCTGAGGGCCAATTCCCCTTCCCCCTAGCCCCCGAGTTTTAGGGCAGCTGGAATGATAGTTGGCTTGAAACTAGCTTGTCCGCATGCGATGCCAACGTCGAGCGATGCAGCCCTAGCTTCGAACCTCTTTGACGTGGCTGCTCATCCTAAATGCCGAGAAACTATGATCATCGACCATTTGCTGGCCTGCCTTAGCCTGGCTCCCTCAACTTTTTCCTTAATCTCCCCACCCTTCGGCCCTTCTACCCCCAACCGGTAGCCTGGTGCCGGTTGGTCTCCCTTGGGCCGGCAGCCGAATGCCAGCCTAGGGCGGGAGCGTGCCGCGGGGTGAGAAGTAGTACTTCGGTCTATCGGGCGCCCGGCTCAGGCTTGCCAACGCACGGTCAACGAGCACTATCTTCAAAGCTTAGTCAAGTTATCGTTAATTGTTTATGGTTTTCCTCTGCGGTTTTCCTTCGTATGTGGCCTGCCGGCTCCTATCCGCCCGGCTGCATGGAGCCGGGGGATAAAGGTTAGGCTTGAGACCTACTTCATACGTAGTACTCATCCGGCTGATGAGGGATCGATCGTTTTTAGGGCAGCCGGCTGTGGCTCGGTGCCCGAAGCCAGCTACCGGTCAAGTGAATAACGCAGGACGCAAAACATACACGGAGTATTTTCCTCGGAGCTGGCCGTAACTAGCCGCTCCGTTATCCTTTATTCATTGACAAGTTTTTCGGGGTACAAGCTTTTGCCTTAGCAGAAGAAAGGTCTTAGGAGGTTGACATTTCAGGGACGCTCCGTCTCCTTGTCAGAATTATCTTCCTTGTTCTTCCTGGGCTCTTGTGCGTCGATGAGGTAGTATGCCCCATTGCCTAGCACCCGGCTGACAATGAACGGTCCCTCCCAAGGAGAGGACAGCTTGTGCATGCCTTTAGTGTTTTGGACTAGCCGGAGTACGAGATCTCCTTCGCGGAACGCGAGCGGACGGATCTTCCGGCTGTGGTATCGCCGCAGCTGCTGCTGATAGAGCGCTGATCTGGCCAAAGCCTGCTCTCGTGCCTCCTCAAGGAGCTCGACGCCGTCCTCACAAGCTTCTTTTGCTTGCTTCTCTGTGTACTGGACAACTCTGGGCGCATCGAATTCAATGTTAGTGGGTAGCACCACTTCTGCTCCGTAGACCAAGAAGAAGGCGTGAAGCCGACAGAGCGATTTGGAGTAGTTCGTAGGCTCCAGAGTACTGAGGGTAACTCTTTGACCCAACAGCCGGCTGAGCGCTTGAGAGACTCGACCAGCCTTGGTTTGATGCCGGCCAGGATCAGCCCATTTGCCTTCTCCACTTGCCCATTAGACTGAGGATTCGCCACTGATGCTAAGTCCAGCTGGATGCCCTTCTGGCCACAGTACTCAGCGAAGACTCCCTTTGCGAAGTTTGTCCCGTTGTCAGTGATGATGCTGTGGGGAACTCCATATCTGGTGATGATGTCATTGAAGAACTTGATGGTGGATGAGCCGTCGAAGACACTGGCGACCAGGGGATCAGCAGCCCCTGGGTCCGTCGTCGTGCCGGCTTCATCTGATTGGCCGGCTGTGGGGACTGGCCTGGAGTCGGCAGCCCCCGAGTCCTTCGTCGAGCCGGCCGCACTGGGCTGGCCGACTGCTTCCTTCAGCCCCGAGGCGGCAGCCCCCGGGTCCAGCGGTGGCACCTGAGCCGGGGCGGGGTCTCCGGACACGTAGATGGAGGGAGACTCCGGCGAGGGCTTGATGGACGGCTTGCGGATGATTTCCAGCGACACCCCAGTTGGGATATCCTGCTTGGTGGAGCCAATCTTGGATAGCCGGTCCGCCTCGTCGTTGTTTGCTCCAGGGACATGGTGGAACTCGCAACCCTCAAAGAATCCGCTGAGCTGCTGCACGTAGAAGCGGTAGGAGGCCATGTTGGCGTCCTTGGCATCCCATTCCCCAGAGACCTGGTGCACCACTAGGTCGGAGTCTCCAAAGCAGAGGATCCTCCGGATGCCAATCTCCTTGGCTAGCTTGAGCCCATGCACCAGGGCTTCGTACTCGGCGACGTTGTTCGACGCACAGAAGTGCATTTGCAGCACGTACTGCAGCTTGTCTCCCTTGGGAGAGGTGAGGACGACGCCGGATCCCAAGCCCCCAAGCATCTTGGAGCCGTCAAAGTTCATGCGCCAGTGGGTTGAGTCCGGAGCTGGCGGCAAGTACTGGTGCTCTCCCCAGTCAGCGAAGAAATCCGCTATGATCTGCGACTTGATTGTCGTCCTGGGCTTGTATTGAATGGTATGAGCGGCAAGCTCGATTGCCCATTTAGACACTCTGCCCGATGCATCCTTGCACCCTATGATCTCCGAGAACGGAGTGGTGCTCACCACCGTGATAGGATGCTCCTCGAAGTAGTGCTTCAGCTTCTTGGCCGCCATGTACACGGCATATGTGACCTTCTGGTAGTGCGGGTAGTTTTGCTTGGAGAGAGTGAGCACCTCACTCAGGTAGTACACCGGGTGCTAAATCGATAGCTCCTTGCCTTCCTCGGTGCGCTGCACCACGATCACGGCGCTAATGACTCATGGAGTCGCTGCGATGTAGAGCAGCATTGGCTCTCGTGGAGCTGGCGCTGCCAAGATTGGTGCGGTAGACAAGGCTCGCTTGAGGTCATTGAAGGCGTCATTAGCACGTTGGGACCAAACGAAGTGGTCCGTCTTCTTCATCAGCTGGTACAGCGGCATGGCCTTCTCCCCGAGCCGGCTGGCGAACCGGCTGAGCGAGGCCAAGCATCCAGCAAACTTCTGCACGTCCCTGAGCTGGGTGGGTGGCTCTAGGGCCTTGATGGCTTTTATCTTCGAGGGGTTAGCCTCGATCCCTCGTTGGGAAACGATATAACCTAGGAGCTGTCCAGCCGGCACGCCAAAGGTGCACTTCTTCGGATTGAGCTCCATGCGATAGCGCCGCAGGTTGGCAAAGGTCTCCTTGAGATCGTCCAGGAGCGTGCCGCTCTGCTTGGTCTTCACCACCACGTCGTCCACATAAGCGTGCATGTTCTCTCAATCTGCCCTTGCAGACATCGCTGCATGGTTTGCTGGTAAGTGGCTCCAGCATTCTTCAGGCCAAATGGCATGGTGACATAGCAGTAGGCTCCGTACGGGGTGATGAGGGACGTCTTGATCTGATCCGGCTGGTAGAGCGGGATCTGGTGAAAGCCTGAATAGGCATCCAGGAAGGACAGCAGGTCACAACCAGCTGTGGAATTGATCACCTGGTCGATGTGTGGTAGTGTCGGGGGGATAACCCCCGGTAGGGTCAAGAGACTAGAAAGACACAAAGTCTATGGTTGACTTATGCCGGGTTATCAAGAAAGGGCCTGGCCGGAATATAAGAGCATCGGCCATGCCGGCATATGTGTGTATCCCGGCTAATACTTGGATATGCCGGTATAGCCAGAATACTGGTATATGTGTGCCGGCATACTTAGATATGCCGGCCTAACCATTTGGTGTGTTGTGCAGGAGCAGGGGAGGCCGGATTACCCGACCCTCGTAGGTCGTTGGTCCGGCATATATGTCCTGGGTATGGCCAACGGTCATATCCGGGATACTTAAGTCAACCAAGGTGTCACATCCCTACAATCAAGGAAGAAAACATCCAAGCATGGTAGCAGAGTAAGATGGCAGGGTGCACAGTGGAGGTTACCTACCCTCACTGTGCACAAGTACGAGCTCACCGCACAGAGGTAAGGCCACAGTTCAAGAGGTACAAGGTACAGGGATATGAAGTCCCATCGAGAGCAATCAGGGAGGAAGTCAAGGGTCGGTGCCTTCGTCAGCAAGTCCTATTTGGAGTGTAGCCCGTGTCTTGTGGTCTCTTATGACCGTTGTAACCCTGGCTACCACTATATAAGGTGGCATAGGGAGCCCTAGTAAAGGGTTGGTCACTCTGTGTTCCTACACTTAGCAGTTCATCTTCCTTCTCTAGCAAAGAGCTTGGAAGCACCATTGTTGTGTACTACATCGACCCAAATATACAATCAGTAGAGCAGGAGTAGGGGTGTTATCTCCTTACGAGAGCCCCGAACCTGGGTAGATCTGTGTTCCTTTCTGTCGTGCTCTTTAGCCCGTTCCCCTCTCCCGAATCCTCCAGCATCTAGTTCGGCCACCATTTAAGCCATCCTATGGCATATGTTGTTTCACCACGACGACATTTGGCGCCCACCATGGGGCAGATCGATATGCTGGGCGGAGTGTTCATTCGGACGGGGTCTGTGATAGCAGCTTCGGGAGTGCGTGTGGTCTCTGGCCTCGTCCAGAGGCTAGGCTCGCTCAGTTTCGTCAGTGACAACGCCGGTTGTCTCGGTGGCCAGCCGTTCCCCAGGGATGGCCGGATTATGTCTTTCGGTTCCCACGAGGTGTACGTGGGGACTGAGAGAATTTGCAGGAAGGAGGTGCTGGTGGCGTCGGATCCTCCGTCACATCGGCTGGCTCACGCTGGGCGTAGCGCTCGCTCAGTAGAGCCGGCTGAGGTGATGATGGCCGGCACATCCGTGCCGCCGGCGGAAGATGCCGGCAAAGCAGCAGCGGCCGGAGCTTCTCCTCCGGAGCTGCCGAAGGTCAAGAGGTCGGCGCGTCCTCCGTTGGAGCGTGCGGAGAACCTGGCCGGCACTTCCGGTGTGCCGGCTAGGGGCGAGGTTCTTCTTCCCATCATCGAGCGGCTTCTCGAGCCGGTGCGATCCGGCGTTGATCCGGAGCAGACAAGGGAGGTCCTGGAGGGATCTCGTCAGGCCCTCGTCGACGAGGCCCTGGCCATGAACCAGGAGCGCGAACGGTTTAACCGGCAACTCCGTGAGTATGAGGCAGCCCATGGGTTTACTCCTGTAGTAATCCGGCCTAGCCGGATAGAAGAGGTTAGAACTAGAGGCAGAAATCTTAATGCTGAGATAGGAAAAGATGCTAGAGATAAGAGTCATACCACAACTAGTACTGTGCCTAAGGTAGTCTATAGTTCGCCAGTAAAGAACCTTAGAGCGGCAGCCGAGGTAGCTAAGGATTTATCTTGTTTATCCGGTGAAGCACTGCGTGAGCAGCAAGCCCGGCTTAACCAACTTTTGTCTGAAGCTACAAAGCAGCAGGAGGCCTTTAAGAAGGCAAACCCGGGTGCCGGGGCGTCTCAGTACATTGTGTCGGCGGGAGGTGCCGGCGCGAGGTCGAGGGGCCAAGCCTCGTCCCCGCATCCCAGCGCCCGGCGTGCCGGAAGTGTGACCTCTGGCCGCCGGGACAAGCAGATCCAGGTGTACGATCCGGCTGTCGCCGGAAAGCAGGCGATGGTGCAGAAGAATGTCGGCCAAGCTGACAAGTATGTCGGCAGCAAGAAGCCCGGCCAGAGTGTGCCGGCCGGGCATGAAGCAGGCGCGGCCGGTGGTGGCCGGAGTAACAATGCAGCCCGGCGTCAGCAACAGGGCGCCGGAGGTGCAGCGCAGCAGCAGGGTGCAGCTCAGCCGAGATATCGGGAAGATGATGGGAATTCCGCCCTAGCCAGGGCGGGATATCAGCAGCAAGATCAGCCCGGTCAGCAAGCTGATCAGTGCCTGCCGGAGCAGCAGCAGATGATCGCAGGCCCAATAGCATCCCGGCTTGGACCTCGGTCCTTGGAAGCCAATGATGCACGTTTCAAGCTGGACAAGATCCACCAATCAGAGTTGGTGGAGAGACAAGGAGCTCCGGGCCCTATGTGTTTCGGACCCCGGATTATGGGGGAGCCGGTGCCTTACTTCTTCCAGCTCGCGTGTGGCGCGAGGACATATAATGGTAGTACGAAGCCGGAAGATTGGTTGGAGGATTACTCCACAGCGGTGAACATCGCCGGAGGAAACCTCAGATGGGCGGTACGATATGTGCCGCAGATGTTGGAAGGTCCAGCCAGGATATGGCTGAATAATTTGCCGGCCGGGAGTATCAACGGCTGGATTGATTTCGAAGAGCAGTTTGTGTCAAACTTTACCAGTACATACAAGAGACCCAACCGTCCGCAGCAGCTGGCTAACTGCCGGCAAGGAGTGAATGAGACTGACCGTGACTATCTGACCAGGTGGTGCACGTTGCGCAATTCCTGCGAAGGAATCAATGAGCAGCAGGCCATCATGTGGTTCGCTCATGGGTGCCGGCGTGGCACCATGCTGTGGCAAAAGCTTCAGAGGCAAATGCCGGCCACGCTGGCCGAAACAATCAAGATTGCTGATAGTTATGCTCTGGGAGATCCCATGCAGCCCAGTCTCGATTCACAAGGACAGGGGCAAACCCAGGGGAACACCAGCAATGCCGGGAGATCAGGGCAATACTATCGCTCTGATAACCGGAACAAGAGAAGAGATGAAAGGCCGGATCACCGGTACGGGGCAGCACAAGTTGCAGCTGTGGAGGAAGAGCAAGGAGGCGCCGGCAGTAGCCAGCGTCCGAGATATGAGGACTATCAGCAGCCTCAGCAGCAGCCGCAGCAGCAAGCACAGCCATTCCAGAAGAAGAATGTCTGGACCAACAAGAATGCCGGTGGAAGTGCCGGCCAGAAGAAGCAATATCCAAAGTATACAGTAGGTTTGGCCATGGACAAACCTTGTGTGTTTCACACATTCCAGCCGGGTAAGCCGGCAAACCATTTGACAAGGAACTGTTCGTGGCTGGACGACATATTAGCAGGTCGTGCAGGTCCCTGGGGACCGGCTAGACCCTCTGTCCCGGCAGCTCCATCGCCGTTGACAGGTGCCAATACGATTGCAGTCCCACCTAGGCCGGTTAATCCCGGGAATCAGAGCAACGCCGGAAATGCCGGCGTAAATCTAGTTGACCAGAGCTATTATCCGGAATATAACGCCGGAGGCCCAGGAGCGGGCCGGAATGAGTACAAGGAGTATGATCAGAGCTATATGGTCTTTGAGACCGAGAGAACAGACAAGCAGAGTTTGTACCGGCGGTGTCTGGAGGTGAATGCCGTTATGTCGGCTGTGCCAAAGCTGATGTACTGGTCTGACCAGGCTGTTGGTTGGGACAGGGCAGATCATCCCCGGATCATGCCAAATCCCGGCGGATATGCTCTGGTGATGGATCCGACATTCGTCGGGCCGGCTAATAACGTGAGATTCAGCAAGGTCCTCATTGATAATGGAAGCAGCATCAACATCATGTATCGGGATACGATGGAGAAGCTGGGAATCAAGGAAAATATGCTGGAACCGAGCAAGACCACGTTCCACGGCATTGTGCCGGGACTTTCGTGTGCGCCGATGGGCAAGATCCGGATGGATGTCATGTTTGGCAGCCGGGATAACTGCAGGGTGGAAAACCTCATGTTCGAGGTGGTTGATCTGGAGAGCCCCTACCATGCTTTGCTGGGTAGGCCGGCACTGGCAAAATTCATGGCCTCTACGCATGTGGCGTATCTGAAGATGAAGATGCCGGGACCCAAAGGAGTGATCACCATCATTGGTGATTACAAGCGTTCGATGGCATGTGCCACCGCCGGATCCAATCTGGCCGAGACTCTGATCATTGCAGAGGAGAGGAAGAGGCTCAAGCGAGCAGTGGAGATTGCTGAGACGGTCGTGGCCGGCAAATCTATGCCGGGCATGACAAATCCCGGTGGCAGCGTTTCTTTTCAAGTGAGTAAGGAAGTCAAAAAGGTGCCTCTGGATGAAGCTTTCCCGGAGCGCCATGCCCTGGTTGGGGCAAGTTTGGATCCCAAATAGGAAAGCGAGCTCACCAGCTTCCTCCGTGAGAATCGGGATATCTTTGCATGGTCTACTTCGGACCTGCAAGGTGTGCCGAGGGAGCTGGCTAAGCACGCATTGCACGTGAGACCCGATGCTAAGCCAGTGAAGCAGCCGCTCCGGCGGAATGCCGGCGATAGAAGGAAAGCCATATGGGAGGAAGTGGCCAGGCTCTTAGCCTCTGGCTTTATCATGGAAGTACTTCATCCGGATTGGGTGTCTAATCCGGTTTTGGTGGAAAAGAAGAAAGATGAGCCCGCCATAGTGAAAGTATGGCGGATGTGTGTTGATTACACCAACTTGAATAAGGCATGTCCTAAAGATCCATTCCCGCTCCCTCGGATCGATCAAGTGATTGATTCCACAGCCGGATGTGAACTGTTATCATTTGTAGATGCCTATTCTGGTTTCCACCAGATCCCCTTGTATGAGCCAGATCAAATAAAGACATCCTTTATTACCCCGTACGGGGCTTATTGCTATCTCACTATGCCGTTCGGTTTAAGAAATGCCGGCGCAACTTACCAAAGGTGTATGCAAAAGTGTTTGCACGATCAGATAGATAAAAATGTGCAGGTATATGTCGATGATATCGTCATAAAAACTAAGGAGAGCAAGACTCTCATAGATGATCTCCGGGAAACCTTTGGGAACCTGAGGAGATTCCGGATGAAGTTGAATCCGGCTAAGTGCACCTTTGGTGTGCCGGCGGGCAAGTTGCTCGGTTTCCTTGTTTCCAGCCGGGGTATTGAGGTGAATCCCGGCAAGATTCGTGCCATAGAAAGGATGAAGCCGCCGACAGATTTGAGGGAAGTACAGAAGTTCACTGGGTGCCTCGCATCCCTGAGCCGCTTCATAAGCCGGCTGGGAGAGAAAGCTCTGCCGTTATATCAGTTGATGAAAAAGTCTGACACATTTGTCTGGACAACGCAAGCAGATGCAGCTTTCAAGGAATTGAAACAGTTGTTGTCAACAGCGCCGGTATTAGCGTCTCCGATGCCCCGGGAGCCAATGTTGCTCTATATAGCGGCAACCAACCGAGTTGTCAGTGCTGTGGTGGTAGTAGAGCGAGAGGAAGGAGGCAAAACCGTGCAGCGGCCGGTATATTATCTGAGTGAAGTCCTCTCCACCTCAAAGCAAAACTACCCCCACTATCAGAAGATGACCTATGGTGTCTATATGGCGGCCAAGAAGCTCAAGCATTACTTCCAAGAGCATCCAATCCGGGTAGTGGCCGAGGCCCCTATCTCGGAAATTATAAGCAACAAAGATGCCAGCGGCCGGATAGCAAAGTGGGCAATAGAGCTTTCACCATATACACCGCAGTACGATAAGAGGGATACAATCAAGTCCCAGGTCCTGGCTGATTTCTTTATTGACTGGGCCGAGATACAGTATGAGCCACCATTGCCAGATGCAAATTATTGGAGGATGCATTTCGATGGGTCCAAGACAATCCATGGCTTGGGTGCCGGCATAGTTCTCAGTTCACCAAAGAATGACCAGCTGAGATACGTCCTGCAGATTCACTTTGCAGCATCAAATAATGTGGCGGAATATGAGGCACTTGTGCATGGCCTGAAGGTGTCTAAGGACATAGGAATTCGCCGGATTATGTGCTTCGGTGATTCTGACTTAGTGATTCAGCAGTGTTCCGGCATATGGGACGCGCATGATGCTAACATGGCATCATACCGTTTCCTGGTGCAGCAGTTAAGTGGTTACTTTGAAGGTTGTGAGTTCTGGCACGTTCTCCGGGCTCAGAACGATGCAGCCGATGCATTATCCAAGCTGGGGTCTTCCCGAGATTCAATCCCGCCCGGCATTTCGCTGGAGCATCTGAGGAAGCCATCGATCAAACCCTCGCCGGAGTCATCCTCCATTTATGTCCCGCCAGGTCCAGACGAAGCAGTTCCAATGGAGATAGATGCCGGAGCCAGGATGGATAACCCGGGGACTGTTTCCTCAGTCCCGGGGACTGGGCCGGCATATGCTGTTAGTACAGTATTCCGGAGCAAAACTAAAGGCAAGGGTAAAATGTGCCAAGAGGTTGTGCTGGTATACCCGGGGACTGCTCCGGCATACCCGGGGACTGATTCTTCAGTCCCGGGGACTTCGCAGCCCATGGAGATCGATTATGTGTCGGTCGAAATGATGGAAATGGATCAGGCAGTGTTCACTGTCAGGGAAGTGCCCTCATGGGCACGTCCTATCATGAACTTCATGGTGGATGGTCAAGTGCCGGCCGATGAAACCGAGGCCCGCCGGGTTATAAGGAGATCCAAAGCGTATACCATCATCAACAAAGAAATATACAAGAGAAGTACCACCGGAGTATTGCAGAGATGTGTCGAATCTGCAGAGGGTCTGGAGATGCTCCGGGAAATTCACCAGGGGGAGTGTGGTCACCATGCTTCGTCCAGGGCATTGGTGGCAAAGGTATTCCGGCATGGCTTCTATTGGCCAACGGCACTGCAAGAGTCAGAAAACTTGGTCCGGAAATGCAATGGGTGTCAAAGATATGCCCACCAGATTCATCAGCCGGCATCTGCCCTGAAAACTATCCCAATAACCTGGCCCTTTGCTGTTTGGGGCCTGGATATGGTCGGGGCTTTTAGGCCGGCCAGAGGGAAGATGACCCATATCCTGGTCATGGTGGACAAGTTCACCAAGTGGATTGAAGTGAAGCCCATAAGCAAGTGTGATGGTCACACAGCAGTGAAATTCTTAAAGGATATAATCTTGAGATATGGTGTTCCTCATAGCATCATCACTGACAATGGGTCAAACTTTGCCCAAGGGCCATTTGCCAGATTTTGTGAGGAAGTGGGAATCCGGCTGGACGTTGCGTCGGTTGCCCACCCTTGTGCCAATGGCCAAGTAGAGAGATCGAATGGGCTAGTATTATCCGGCATAAAACCCCGGCTGATAGAGCCCCTGGAGAAAACTCCGGGTTGTTGGCTAGATGAGCTGCCAGCAGTGCTGTGGAGTTTAAGAACAACTCCGAATAGATCAACAGGCTACACACCATTTTTCCTGGTGTATGGAGCAGAAGCTGTGCTTCCAACAGATGTAATACATGATGCACCAAGAATAGTGCTATATACTGAGGAAGAGGCTAAAGAAGCCAGAGAAAATGATGTTGATCTGCTAGAGGAAGCAAGGGAAATAACTCTGTCAAGAACAGCAGTGTATCAGCAGAACCTCAGACGCTATCATGCGCAGAAGGTAAATCCAAGGAGATTTCAAGAGGGAGATCTAGTACTCCGGCTAAAGCAAGGAACAGAAGGCCGACATAAGTTAACTCCTCCATGGGAGGGGCCATTCATTGTGAGCAGAGCTCTGCACAATGATGCCTATTATCTTATAGATGCGCAGGACCCCAAGAAGAATAAGGCGGACAGGTCCGGAGAAGAAACCAAGAGGCCATGGAACATAGCTCTACTGCGCCCCTTTTACTCCTGAGCAACACAATGTATGTATTTCCATATTTTCCTTTGTATGCCGGCGTGTTGTGCCGGCACAAGACTAATGAATGAAATGCCGGCATCCCAAGGAAGCCGGGTAACTAGCTTCGAAGTATATTTGTTGTTTATTTACAGTTCTTTATTATATTCCGGCTGGCTTTATTTTAATGTTTCCTATGTCGGCCTAGTAATGTGTCGGCACCAAAGGCCACTCTTCGACTCAGCTGCTGTCCGAAACCCGGCTTCATGGCTAGCAAGAGTAGATGCCGGAGATTGTCTACACATGGAAAACGGCTAAGGAAATACAAAGCTAAAGTTAAAATTTAAAGTGTCGGATGATTTGAAGTCTAAGTCTCAAAGTTAAAGTACTGTATGTTCGAGGAAGCAACCTTGAGACTCATACGTCGAAAGCCAATTGAGGTAGACAAGTAGCCAAGGTTGTGAAATTGAGGAAACAGGAAAACAACTCGGTGACTTAGCCAAAAGATGATCCGGCATTAGTAACAAGCAAACCAGGATAAAACTTGTTCAGGTAGCAAACCAAAGGAAATTAAGCGTGTATATTACATCTGCACCCGGCATACCGGGGATCTGATAAAACTTAAAGTTTTTATGCTACAAAGTCAAGGACCAGGGGCAGAAGCAGAGGCGTCGGCTGGTGGAGCAGTGGCGGTGGAGATGTCGGCTTCAGGAGTGCCGGACCCAGCAGATGGAATGGAGCCATCACCTCCGCCCGGGGCAGATGCCTGTTCCGGGACATCAGTGTCGGCCTCTTCAGCTTCATCTTCATCCTGGCTGGAGTCGGAGCCCTCAGCAGCGGCGGATGTCCCGGCATTGTCCTTCTTCTCCGGCTCACGGATGTCCCGAACGAAGGCGTCGGTGTCGGCATAGTCCACATAGCTGTGGGCCAGCTCCCGTCGGCGCCGGATGTGTTCCGGATCCGTGGTCCAGATGGATCCTTCGCGCACAGTGCGCAAAGTCTCCAAGTCAGCCTTTTCATACCAGGACAAGAAGTAGCTGAGAGCTTCGTCAGCTCCAACCCTCGCGCCGGAATCTCGCCACTCCCGGAGGCGAACCTTGGCCAGCTGCAGATCGTTGCCGAGGTCGACGGGATCAGTGGGAGTCCTTTGTCCCGGCCAGAGGGCAGAGAATGCCTCATGGGCGCCATATAAGAGTTCTTCGGTGTAGAGCGTCATGGCATTTTTCCGGGACTGCAGAGCCAGCAGCTGCTCCGACATGTCCCAGTTGGGCGAGTCAACCGGAACACCCCGGCTTTCTCGGTCCAACTGCAAAGCCCTCTCAACGTCTTCGACGGAAGCGGGAAACATGTCTGAGGAATAGAAACAATGTTAGCAAAAGGAGAATATGTCGGCATAGATGCTATGCCGGAGAGAATTACACCATGTCGGGAAGGATAAAGGGAAAGGATTAGAAGCTTACTGGCAAGGTCGGCATTCAGCTGTGCAACTGTAACCTCCCATTTGGTGGCCTGCTCCTTCAGGCTATCCAGTTCAGCGTGGGCGTCGGAGGCATCAGTCTCGGAGGTGACAAGCAGGGACTGGGTTTTCTTCAGTAGGCCCTCCCTCTGTTCCTTTTCGTCCAGAAGCTCGGTGATCCGGCCCTTCAGCTGCTCAACCTCGGCCTTGTGACCGGCATCCCGGTCGTCCAGTTGCTTGGCTACATCCACTGAGGACACACAGTCCTGGTGGCGTGCCTCCAGTGCAGCTTTCTCGTCTGAAAAGATTTGAAGTGAAAACAAGGATTTGAAGAAAGAAAACAGTGAAAAGATTAAAGGATTTGAAGTACAGAAGGATTAGTTCAAGGTTAAGAGGATCCGGCATACCAGTAAGCTCCTTCACTCTCTTGGCAAGCTCGGTGACTTGGGCTTCGGCACCAGCTGCCAAATGTCAGACAAAGATTAGGTGTCGGCATATTAAGATGTGCCGGCCAGAGGACTATTAAGAAGGGCAAGGTATGTCGGCTGAAATTACCTTTCTGGGACAGTTCCAGCTGGAGCTTGCTGTGTGCGTCGGAAAGCTTCCGATGCTCGCACACCAAGTCATGGAACATGTCGGCACGGGCGTTATTCATGCGCTGCAAAAGTATTAGGATTTGAAGGGATATGAGATAACTAAAGCATGCCAGTACAGTTGAAGATTATATGAACTATTTATGCTATAGGAGATCCGGCACAGGTGCTGCGCACCTATCCCGGCTCTCGGTGACTAGGATTTGAAGCTCGAATCGAGCTCATATGTCGGAAAGTTAATTGCAAAAGCAGCTAAGTGCAAAAGGTCTTGGAAAATCCCGGATGTCCGTATCCCGGACAGCCGACATTTTCGGGGACTGGGGATATCTATATGTAAAGGACTTACGTTGGTGGCATCGGCCAGGCGATGAAGTCGTTGCTGAAGACTGAGAAGTTCGCAGGCAATAGGAATGGGCTTAGCGGCCAGGATATCAGCTGGGTTGCCGGTGGCCGAAGCTTCGGCCTGTTTCTTCTTCTTGGATTCAGCTGTGTCCAGGGAGTCGGCGTCATTCCATTTCTCGCAGCGCTCCTT